>PVJI01006606.1:0-84900 GCA_004026765.1 Micronycteris hirsuta | reverse complement strand
GATACCACCTCACACCAGTCAGAATGGCCATCATCAACAAAGCAACAGATAACTGTTGGAGGGGATGTGGAGAAAAGGGAACCCTACTGCACTGTTGGTGGGAATGCAGACTGGTGCAGCCACTGTGGAAAACAGTATGGAACTTCCTCAGAAAAATGAAAATGGAACTGCCTTTCGACCCAGCAATTCCACTACTGGATTATACCCTAAGAACCCTGAAAAACCAATTCAAAAGGACCTATGCACTCCAATGTTCATAGCAGCACAATTCACAATAGCCAAGTGCTGGAAACAACCTAAGTGCCCATCTACAAATGAATGGGTCAAGAAAGTATGGTACATTTACACAATGGAATTCTATGCAGCAGAAAGGAAGAAGGAGCTTATACCCTTTGCAACAGCATGGATGGAACTGGAGAGCATTATGCTAAGTGAAGTAAGCCAGGCGGTGAGGGACAAATACCATATGATCTCACCTTTAACTGGAACATAATCAACAAAAGCAGAAAGCAAGCAAAACATAACCAGAGACATTGAAAGTAAGAACAGTTTGACAGTGGCCAGGGGGGAGGGGACAATGGGGAGAAGGGTTTACAGGAGCCACTATGTAGGACACATGGACAGAGCCAAGGGGGAGGAGGGAGGCTGGAGAGGGAGGTGGGTTTGGATGGGGAGGGGGAGGGGAGGGGAGAGGATGCAGATAACTGTAATTGAACAATAAAGTAATTATTAAAACAAAAATAAAATGAGATGAACATAGAAGAGACTAATCTTGAATAAATTTTAATATGATGATACAATCTGCGGTTTTTAATAACTACTCATTTTTTCTATTTCTTGATCCTCGTGAATATTTATTGTTAGATATATAAGCATTGATTACACATCAGCCTATACATGTATCACAGCAAGACTTCATGAGGATCACATGGTTCCTATTCACTAGGAATTTTCAGTCTTGGGTAGAAATTTTGCTGGAATGTTCAGGGATAAAATTGGTATGTGTTAGAAATGCATGAGAGATAGAGATCGGAGGAGCTGGATGATCTGATCCAAGTGCCTTTATCTGAAGCTGCACTTACAGGCGGGCTGAGTCTGGGCAGACTGCAGTCAAGGAGGGAAGCAAGAAGGGGTTTTTAAAAGAAAAACTTTGGGGTCCTGGGGGAGTAAGGGAGGGGCTAGTCTTCTGTCCTTTTGGACTATTGCCTCAGGGCTTCAGGATGTGAGTTAGGACAATGGGTTAGGTAAAGGGCAGGGTGGTTCCCAGATGCAAGAAGGTCAGTCTGACCACAGGCCATTGTGGCTTGTGCCAGATGTCTATTGTGCAAGATGGGAGAGAATTTTGATTAAGCCCTGAGCTATCAAGTGAGTAGTATGCGTAATTGTTTGGGCTTTTTTTGCTTAGATAACTGAGCCCTTATGAAAAAGATGTTACCTGAAATCTTTTGGAAAATATATCTTATTATTTTCCTGACTTAACTAGTAAAGGCAATGGACCAAAATTTAACACTTCTTTTGGGTGGTCATCCTGAGAATCAGTTCTCGTTATGCTGTGATTGTGCAGAGATTATCTGAAATTCCTTGGACATTGTTATTTTAAAAATACTTAATATAATCTTTATCTCTTTTAATTAATTCTGCTGAAATTTCTAATTATTGAGGTTTTCTAAAATTAAGCTATAGCTACTGTCGGGAAGTATAACATTCAGAGGAGGTACCATAACGCTGTGCCAAGAGAGTAGAGATTACTTCCAGTACTATGTTGAATAGAAGTGGTGAAAGTGGGCATCCTTGTCTTGTTCCTGATCTTAGTGGGAAAGCTTTTAGTTTTTGCCCATTGAGTATGATGCTGGCTGTAGGTTTTTTGTATATGGCCTTTATTATGTTGAGATATGCTCCCTCTGCTCCCACTTTGCTAAGTGTTTTTTTTATCATAAATGGGTATTGTACCTTATTATCTGCCTTTTCTGCATCTGTTGATATGATCATGTAATTTTTGTCTTTCTTTTTGTTTATATGATGTGTTACATTTATTGATTGACAAATATTGTACCATCCTTGCATTCCTGGGATGAATCCCACTTGATCATGGTGTATGATCTTTTTAATGTATTACTGGATGCAATTTGACAATATTTTGTTGAGGATTTTAGTGCTCCATTGCTAGAACTATAACCTAAAAATCCTGAAACACCAATTCAAAAGAACCTACACACCCCGATGTTCATAGCAGCACAATTTACAATAGCCAAGTGCTGGAAGCAACCTAAGTGCCCATCAGTAAATGAGTGGATCAAAAAACTGTGGTACATTTATAGAAAGGACTACTACGCAGGAGAAAGAAAGAAGGAGTTCCTACTCTTCGCAGCAGCATGGATGGATCTGGAGAGCATTATGCTAATCAAATAAGCCAGGTGATGAAAGACAAATATCATATCATCTCACTTGTAAGTGGAACCTAATCAACAAAACAAACAAGCATGCAAAATATAAGGAGAGGCATTGAAATTAAGAACAAACTGACAATAACTACAGGGGAGGTGGGAGGGAATAATGGGGAAAAAGGGGGGAAGGGTTGTCAAGGAACATGTATAAAGGACACATGGACAGAGCCAAAGGGGGTTAGTATTGAGGGTGGGAGGTGGAGATGGCTGAGGTGGGGGTGGGGAAATGGAGACAACTGTGCTTGAAAAATTAAAAAAAAGAAAAAAAAATAAACTTTAAAAATAAATAAATAAAAGAAATAAAATAAATTAAAAAAGAGAGAGAGAGTAGAGCTTATGCCCTGAGGTCTCTGGGTAACCTAGAAAACACCCTTTGATGGGTGTGCCCACTTCTGTTATGTGGCATCAACAATAAACCCATACTACATACTTCCTAGGACTGTTGTAGTGGTAAACTAATGATAATAAATAATGGTAATAACAATATAAATATATGGAAAATAAAAAAAAAACAAGTAGGTTAATATTTTATGTTTATAAATCAGAATAACATGCTACAGCACAGGCCCAACTAGCTAAGTACTTTACAATTTTATTGGATAGATACTCTCCAATGAAATGGCTGAGAAAGTTGCTTTTGGAACCAAGGCTTAACTGTGATGGATCGCTTGTTCCCGAACATATTGCTTAATAAAGCTTTATTTTGATGTTCTTTGGCAAATTTGGGTTAATTTCTCCAGAATAACCAAGTTTAAAAACATACTAGTTATATTAAGCTAAAAATTATAACTGATAAGGCAATAAAGCACTATTTATTTTATTAAATTGCCAACATGCATGTCTTGTGAATATAATTTTCTCATTCTTACTACGACCTTATTTAAGATATTGTATTGGTCATTTTCTAAAAGCTTCTTATATTGATAGTTTCATGATAAGTAGTTCATCAATTCCCTTGCAAATAGGTTATGTGTGTATGTTTCAGTTAGCACCACTGTTTTATTGCTGTAGACATACACCACAATCGTTACAGTAGCAAAATCCATATCTGCTCAGTAAACATTTTTTCTCCAGAATACACTGAATTACAGAGTAATCCAATTTAGAGCATTTTTGTTAACTTTTGAAAAGGTAACAGATGTACTTGGTACAAAATTTTGAAAGGTACAAAATAGTACACAAGAAATAGCTCTTCCCTTCGACTTCACAACTTTAGCCAATAATAGTCTCCTCTAGGAACTAACCACTGTTACCAACTTCTCAGCCGTACTTCCAGCGTTGACGCTAATTAAATTGTGTCTTAGTGTTTTTAAATCTACATATTAACTCAGTCTGAGTTAATGTGATTGGCCATGGTGTAGGACAGAATTCTCCAAGGGTGCTCCTCAGAATGTAAGTCCTTTGAAATGTTCTATCTAAAAGAGTTTTGTTATTCAACCATTTTGGGAAATACAACATATTCTTAAATGCACCTTGATATTTAGGCTACATATCTTAAGAAGTCTGAGTTTTATTTTTAGGCAAGAAATATGTCTAACTTTGTTTAACTTCACATTTCCTAAACTTATTTTTAACACAGAACACTTCTTTCCTCTCCTTCAAGAACACTAACAAGCAACTCGTCAAATTAATTTATACTGGGTAAAACTAAAGAAATCGGAATAAACTACAGATTTAGTTGATAACAAGGTATCAATGTTGCTATATTTACTGTAATAAACGTATCACACTAGAGCAAGATGTGAATAATAGGGGAAGCTGAGTGTGGTGTATATGAAAATGCTCTGTACTATCTTCTCGATTTTTCCATAAACCTGAAACTATTCTAAAAAAATATATAGTTTGTCACAAATAAAGTTAATTTGGAAGCTTCAAATGAAAGATGAAGTAACACTAAGAGACGAGTTAGTTAATCTGACTTCGAGACTCAGCTGTGGCGGGTTGCCGTTGGGAGGCCTCGGTCACCTCACCTCAGTTTTCTCGTTTGCAAAATGATGACTGAAGTTTGTTTCTTTTTCTTCTTCCAATCACTATAAAATGTTCCCCAAATATGATTGAGTTATAATTAGTGTATATGTTTATTTGTTTTCAATTCAGAAATTTAACTCGTCAGTAATTCAATTTAAAGAATATTTTTAGTTACATATATCAACCAATTTCAGGATCTTTAAAAGAAAGTTAGTTTTTAATTTCTGAAGAAAATAAAACATTATTCTTAGAGCCTTCTGTAAATACCAATTTATGCAAAATTTGATGGTTTATGTGAAAATTTTATGGAAGCAAAGCAAAGGTAAATATCCTCCAGAAATTATCTAAATGACTACATATTTTGGAGGGAACTCAACTCTTGATTATCTGGTACGAGATAAGTAAAGTAATAATCAATCATACAGAGTATATTTATGAACAAATTAAAATTACTACACATCTATAAAATAACTACACACCAAGAGATACTTGTAGAAATGAGCGGATGGTGCAGAGCAGTCGACAATGACCTGAGAGCCAGGGCCTGTCCCTCGGCCTGCACAGCAGCACCTGTGGCACACACTGCAGAGCACACAGCAAGGACTTGGGCTGAACTAAGGTGAAGGCGGCAATGAAAGAGAAAGGAGGCATGTATTTGTTTAATTCAAGTTTCATGAATACCAGGGACCTTTACTAAGAAGTTATTTAACAGCCTAGTATTTTTTGGCAGACAATTTATGTGGTCTTAAATAAAGAATGTACTTGTATTACTTTCACACTTTTGGAAAATATCTGTAAACTGTGTTCTGAAATACCAGATTATTAATAAATTAATTTTGTGCCATAGTGTCATTTGTTTTGTTTTAACCACAGTTCTTGGTAATTTGTGGCTTCCTTTCTATCTATTCATCAGTTGTTCCAGTTAATTAGGGTTGACTACAGTTAAGTTCAAAGTAATTAGTTTTACCATACTCTCAAATTGTTTCCGAACTGGCCATGCGTCATTTGCAAATATTATCAAAGTTTTTCTTAATTATATTTATAAATCATGCTTGAACTTGAAATTGTACTCATTTGAATCATTACCTCAAATCCTTCGTTCTTAAAACAGTTTATTCCATATAATATTAACTAAACATAAGTAGGCTCTGTGGTGTTCTTTGTTTCTCTAGTTGAATTTTCTATTGTGTTATGTGTAGGAAGTTTTGCTAGATTATACTTGATTTTCACAAGTTATTATACTTTAAAATTTTAGTCTGTTAAAGATTTGTCATAAAAGTAAACTCTTTTACAATTTGGAAGCATGTAAATTATTGCTGTCACATAATTTCCATTTACTTTATTATTAATACTGCCATAATTATAATTAAAACTTTCTCATAACAAAAATATTTAGTCACCAACCAACATTTACTTGATGCCTTTAGATACTATATGAGAAAGTTCTTACCATATACCGTTCATACCCTTATACTGTCCTTACCAAAGCATGTTTGCCTTAAAATTTTTCACAATGACATATATTTGAAATCTCTTTGTGTACATAAAGATATCCAGTTTTCTTTATTGCTACGGCAACGATATAGTATAGAGCATGGACTTCAGATCACTACTACCCAAGCTGACTCTCTTTTATACCACTCTCCATCTGTGACTCTGTCTCAGTCTCCTCATGGATAAAATGGGGATAGGAATAGTCACTATCTCATGGAATTAATGCAAAGATTAACTGAATACATGTAAAGCATTTTGTAAAAATTATTACTAGAACCGTTATGAGCTATTTCCCCTTGAATCAGGTCTTCCATAACTTGTTTTCTATTAAAAATGAAATTTATGTGTCACAATAAGCTGTCTTCTATACATCTGATTAAACGGATCCATAAATTTATTCTACTTATTATACCTTTAGTACAATTCTTGCTAAATTTTAGCTTATGAATTTGAATGCTTGTTTGCAACATTCGAAACCCTATGATTCCACACAATATTTTTTGCTTAAAAGAACTAAAAATGCTGGTGTGGGTGTGCACATACATACGTGCTTGTTTTCCTCCTTAACAGCGTTGGGAAGCTGATAAAGTACCAACGAAGTATTAGATGGATATTTAAGGAAAGGCAGGTCCTTAGAGGGAGTGAAAACTTTTTTTTAACTTAAGGACATTTCCTGGAACTTATTGACCTAATGCTGCCATTTCCACAGAGTTGCAAAAATTTGGAGCCAGAATTAATGTGATTTGGATAGTTAAAAGAACAAAGAAAAACCCTCAATGATGAATATGTTAAGTTAATGGTAGGAATCCTTTCACAATGTGTATTAAATCATCATGTTGTACACTTTAAATATATTAAATTGTATTTGTCAGTTATACTTCAGTAAAGCTGAAAAATCAACAAATAAGGAAACCTCAAACCATGCAGTTTAAAGTAGCTGAAGTGTCCCGAGGTGGAAGAAGCAATGACAAATATTTTTCAGGGAAAACACCTTCACACTAGGCATCCAAGAAGTCCCAAAAGGAGCTTTCCAAGAAAAATGAGTATCACACTGTAAACAATTACTTCACTCATGAGGAAACAAAGCTCATAAGTGAAAACAGTAGAACAAACACACCATAAATTGGTTGTGAAGACTTAAAATATTATAACAGACAATAATACAATAACATAATGCTTACTGCATTTCAAGAAATAAAAAATACTCTAAGACCCTGGTTGTTGCAGCTCAGTGGGCTGGGCGTCAACCTGCAGGGCAAAGGGCTGCAGGTTCGGTTTCCGGTTGGGGCACCTGCCTGGGTTGCAGGCCTGTGTGTGCAAGAGGCAATCGATCGATGTTTCTCTTACACATTGATGTGTCTCTTCCTCTCTTTCTCCCTACCTTCCCCTTGCTCTAAAATAAATAAATAAAATCTTTTTAATGATAATAGGAAACTATAAAGAATGAGAAAGCAGATTTGAAAAAGAACCACATATAACTTCTAGAAATAAAAAATATAATACCTGAAATTCAAATTCAATGGCTAGTTTAAAGAGATTAGTCTTTCCTGAAGAGAGAATTAGTAAACTGAACATAGGTTACAAGGAATTATGCAGAATTCAGCAAAGAAGGTCAAAGTAACAGAAAAGAGAGGTTTAGAGAAGAGTGAGAAGGTCTAACTAACTTAAGTGTAATTTGGGCTCCCAAAGGAAGGAGCAGAGAAAACCAGGAAGAAGAGATATTTGATGAAATAATGACTGAGAAATTTTCAGAACTGATGAAAGTGACCAATAATTATAATCACAAGCAAAATAATCAAAAAGAAATCCACACTGGGACATATCATAGTGAAGCTTCAGAACAACAAAGACAAAGAGGCAACATGAAAAGCACCCAGTGAGAAAAGGAGATTACCTCCCAATGAGAGATTGTGACCCTGTCAGCCAGCTCAACTTCCCATGAAACTAAGCTTCAGCAGGATGGAAGAAAATAATTCCTAACCCAATCTAGCGCCATTAGAATCAAGAACAAAAATTAAATACAGGTGACCCTTGTACGAGATAGGTTTGAAAGACACAGGTCTATTTACACGTAATTTTTTTTCCAATAAATACTGCAAATGTATTTTCTCTTCTTTATGATTTTCTTAATCACATTTTCTTTTCTCTAGCTCACTTTATTATAAGAATACAGTATGTAATACCTATAGTATATAAAATGTGTTAATTGACTGTTTGTGTTATTAATAAGACTTCCAGGCAACAGTAGCCTATCAGTAGTGAAGTTTTGGGGTGAGTCGAAGTTATATGTAGACTTTCAACTGTGCATGGGTCAGTGCGCCTGACCCTGGCATTGCTCAAGAGTCAACTGTACAGATGATTTAACCCACTACACACTGAGGAAGTCTGCCTCTAGTAGAGCTTCAGTAAAAGAAATTCTAAAAAATGTATTTCAGACAAATGGTAAATAATCCCAGATATAGTTCTAAAATGTAAGAAGAAAAAAAAGAACCATAGAAGTTATAAATTTGTAGCTAAATTTAAATGAGCACTGACTCTATATACAAAAATAAGAATGTCTCATTTTTCAAAATAAAGACAAAATTAAACTATTCACAAATATACAAAAATATTATATAAATTTGTGGGCTATTTGGAATTAAACAAATTTAAAAGAATTAAAGAGTAAAGAAGTTAAATCTTCTAATCCCTGTGCTGTCTGACAGGAACAAATGGGTACTCAATGGACTTCATGCTTTGGTAAGTTAAGAAAGCAGGCTGGAATTTTAGGGTAGCCACTAAAAGAAGAGAAACAGCATGTTTCCTCCACAAAAGTAAAAGACAAAATTTGAAAGACAGAAACTCTTGGACAGGAATTTAAAAAATTGAGCTAAATGCAATGTACCAGAGAGGTTTCCAAAATATAAGTATATATAAAGGTAGAAAGTAGCAAAGATGGAGAAACATATACCAAATAAGCTTTAACCAAAAGAAATCTCATGTAGTTTTAGTAATATCTTTTATTGAGATATAAGCATTACTAGAAATCATAAGAGCCATTTTTATAACAATAATAATAGGTTCCATTCTATAGGAAAATAAAACTATTTTATCTATTAAGGTAGCCTCAGAATGACAACCAAACCACAAGATGATATTAGACAAATTTATTATCAGAGTCAGTGATTTAACACATCTTCTTTAATAAAATAAGTGGAGGAAAATGATGTGGCTATGTAATTTTAATAAGATTAACAAATACGACCCCACTGAACATACATTAAACACTTATCCAACAAATGAAGACACATTTTCTCCAACACATGTATAGTATTTATGGGGTCATAAAACAACTTTCAACAAACTTTGAATGAGTGAATTAATACGATATGTAATCTAAACTCTGCCACTTATTTGCTTTATGAACTTTCTGAATTTCTTTAACCTCTCTGAGCTCCAGTCTCCTAAACTGCAAAATAGGGATAATGGCAAACTTCAGCTATGTGAGCAGAGACACAAAGAGATGGTGTATCAAAGTTGGAAGGGTCCAACTGCAATGAGAAAAAGTTTGGATTTTAAACAGAATAAATTTAAACAAGGAATGGCATGATTAGATATGTTCAGAAATATAATTTTGGCAGCAAAGTGGAGAATGTCTCAGAGAAAAAACAGGGAGCAGCAGGATGCATTGGGAAGAAATTATATCAGATGAGAAATGAGGGCTTAAAGAGTGTGAGACAGGATGACATATACTCACAGATATTCATGTCCCTATTTAAAAATTTTAACCCCAAGGAGAACTAACAGAAAGTAGGCCTACAAAATATATGGCTAGTACTTTAAAATTCTTTGTGGAATAACTACGGATGCTAAAGCATATAACTTTTTCATTCCTTAAAAATAGACAATTTAAGAGCCAATTTTAAGGTAAACATCTCTACAACTATAAGAAAAAAGACACTGAGCTATGCTACCTTTATTGTATATATGTATTTTTCTCTCTTTTTTTAAAACTTTTTATTGAATTCATTGGGGTGACACAGTGAAATTACATAGGTTTCAGGGGTACAATTCTATGATATATCATCTGTACACTGTACTGTACATTCACCACACAGTCGAGCTCCTTCCAAAACCATTCATTCCCCCTTCACTCTCTTCTACTTTCATTAATTTTATTTTTAAAGCATTCTATAATCTTATTTCTAAAACTATCTAAAGTTTATAATCCTCACTGGGAGGTATTTATTTTTCACAACCAAACTGGAAGCAAAAACACTGGCTATTTCTCTTACCTGATATTGACAGATATTTACAATACTTACAGATTGAGATATTCACTCAAAAACCTTAGAAAACTCAAGAGAAAATGTTCCTAAGCATGGAGTTTTGAAGAAACTCAATTCATAATTTCAAATAAGAAAAAGAATAAACAAAAATCTCAGTTCTCTTTACAATTTTAATTTATAAGAAACCTGGCTAACATACAAGTAAATGTAATTAAAATTTGAATGACTGAAGGCAGAATTATACTGCACAACACTTCCATGTACCACAGCATTCTGTATGGAAGAGGGTCCTCCCTAAGTTAGTTTTCTTTTTGTTTACTTGTTTTATTTATTTTAACCATTGACGAGAAGCCCACAAGTGGTATGATGCGTGACTTAAATTTAGGAGGAATAATACCTGGCCTGTATAAATAACAGTAGTAAGGACATCTACTGCAGAGAATGCCATGGTGGCAGATCCTAGCCAAAAGAGTTTTTATTTCTCATAGAACCAATTCAGTTTTCATTTGCAGGTCCTATGTGGGGTGCCATAATTAAGCTGAAAGCATATGAGGTTCATTTAAAGTGAAATAGCCCTGGCTGCTGTGGCTCAGTGGATTGAACATGGCCTGTGAACCAAAGGGTGGCCACTTTGATTCCCAGTCGGGGCACGTGCCTGGGTTGTGGGCCAGGTCCCCAGTAGGGGTTTTGCGAGAGGCAACCACACATTGATGTTTCTCTCCCTCTTTCCTTTTCCCATCCCCTCTCTCTAAAAATAAATAAATAAATTCTTAAAAAAATAAAAATAAATAAAGTGAAACAGTGTACTGAAAAAGTGTCAGAATCAGATGAATAGAACAAAAATAGAAAAAAAAATGACTCTAGGGAATTTTACACCTTGCCTCTGTCAATTAGTTTGGACATCTTCCAAACATTATATCACAGTCAAACTCAAGTGAGATTTGAAACTTATATAATTTATACTTTGGCATAAAGCAGTGCTAACTATCCCCAGAGCTGCTATTTAGAACAGATGGAAGAGGAAAAGGCGATGAAGGTCATCCTTATTTACCACTTCTCTCCTATCTCCCAATGGAAACTATCAACCTCTACCTTGAATCTGACAACACAACATCCCTTTCTTCTCTCATTCATCAATCTAGATTACAACAGCCTCCCAACCAGCCTTCCAAAGTTCTGCTCTAGCCCGCTTTCAATCAATCTACCACAGAGCAGAAAAAGCAATCTCGTAAGTAAATCAAATAACAAAATTCACTGTTTAAAACTAACATCCAATTCCGTTACCCTGGCTTCCAAGCTCTGCATGATCTGGCTTCTGCTGACCTCTCCAACTTCCACTCACTCCCGCCAAACTGCCCCCACCCCATCCAGGTGTCTCAGTAAGTGCCATGGAACAGAGAAGATGCAGGTGACCTGTCCCAGTGCTCAAGCAGCTCACATGCTGGGAATGGAGGCAAGACATGTACACAAATGCCGGGAAAATAAACATGAGGTGATATGCTTGACAGCCTGTAAACTTAGAGAGGAAAGAGAGATTGTTCTTGTGATTTCCAAGACCGCCTGGTGGAAGAGGTCACTTTTGAAGGACAGGACTAAAAAGGAAGTGGGAAATAAGAATATTCAAGAAGAGAGAAAAGTTTAGGGGGGCAAAAAAAGTGAATGGATGAAATGTATTTGAGGAATATAAGTCCAACTTGAGAGAAGTGCTGATGGATGAAGCACAGGGTAGTATTAAGAGATAAGGTTGTAGATGTTTGGAAAAGGATATAATTTTCTTTGGGAAGAGAGAAAAGAAGCTATGGTCATACATAAAAGAAATATGATTAGTGGTAAATGATAAAGTAATGTCTTCTACTGGGCCCACGACACAGGCTCTGGTGCAGAGGCCTAGGAATGCAACCATGGGGAGAACAGCTGAAGTCAGCTGACGAACATGGAGTTCCATACATTCATTTACATATTAAATTATAATTGTTAAATGAAATTACATTGAACAGGGAAAAGGCTTATAATAAATTTCACTGTTATTTCCATTGTTTATGACAACTGGAACTAATTCTACCCAGATTACTATATATTGAGTTTAAAAAGATCACTTTATTAATGTGATTAAATTTGTCATTAAATCTATAATAAAATAAAGACTCAAATTCCCCTCATTCTTGTGAAGAGAGATCCAGAATCTATTCTTATCAACTAGTATAGATAATAAATAAAAAAATACATTTGATTAAATTGCAAATTTAT
Source organism: Micronycteris hirsuta (assembly GCA_004026765.1). NCBI lineage: Eukaryota > Metazoa > Chordata > Mammalia > Chiroptera > Phyllostomidae > Micronycteris > Micronycteris hirsuta. The sequence goes on along the minus strand of PVJI01006606.1, from coordinate 72,479 downwards.
AAAAGAATGATTTAGTTATTATATTCCTGCTCAAACAACTAAACTGAAAGAAAAGGAAGGAAGGGTTGTCTGTGAATTTGGTTCACTGGGACATTAGTTAGCCTGTAAGAGTAGGAATATAAGAATATTTCTGTGTTTAATTTGTAGAACCATAAATTAATTTTATCAACAAAAATAAATTAAATCATTATATTAATTTTGGAAATACAGTACTATTCAAAATGTTATTAAATAAAATACTGCCATTTCGTTACCATAAAGCAAACAGTAGGAAAATAAAATGCATATTTAAAGATTTGCTTCAAATTAGATTTTGGAGCTTAAGTTTGTGGTTAATGAATGCCACAAAACACTGAATTCTTCAGCAAAAAATAAAGAAAACATTTTAGAATTTAGTCAATTCTAAAATTAGAATTAGATTTTAGTCAATTCCAATTATTCTGGAGGATTCTTACTAGAAGTAGTAATAATTATAAATGGAAACCGCTCTGGGCAAGTGCTTTCAAAAACCCTGTGAGATACTCCAGTAAAAAGTGTTCTATTTTCAAACACATTTGGGAAATGTTCAATAAATCTAAAATGCAAATGTGCACTGTGAATCTTAGGAAAGAGTTATAGCTTCAAAGTTTTCCCAAAGCAGATAACTAGGGAAGCTGTTATTTGCCAGGTGCTTCTTACCATATCAAGAAACAAAACTCTAAGAAACTACTCTACAAGAAATTATGGAATTACTTTTTCTCTACAAACTTTGCTAGTTTTGCTTCACTTTTCTTTATATCTTATTTACAGAATGTTCTTAAGCCCTAAGCCTTGCCCTACCTATACGACACACACACACAGACTATAGATAGTGTATATATGTAAATATCTTTCCTTCCTATCTATCTATCTATCTATCTATCTATCTATCTATCTATCTATCCTCTCTCTGTCATCTATTAAAATGTATCCTTGCTGGCAATGCTCCAGGATGCAGCTGGTTTCTCCTTCCATCTTTCCCAAATTGAAAGGATAACACATGATGCCTCCAAATCAGTGGTCACAGCATAGCACCGAATAAATTAAGATGATTTGGTAGATAAAATTGGTAACTACTCAGGTGTATAGACATTTTAAAAGAACAGACCTGGCTGTCTTAACCTAAGGAAACAAACCACAAACAGCACTGTGACCCAAGGGTAGATCATAACAAGATGTGCTCTTCCGCTGACCCAATATCTGGTCTCTGCATGGCTCACATGCAAAATCGGTGATCCATTTTTACCCAAGGAAAGCACTGCCTTCACACTTAGGGAAAAGCATTTACATTTTTCATTGTTCTTCTTCTACCCTCCCCAACACAAATTTTAAAAATATACATAGAAAGAAAACTTAAGCAGGTTTTATAGAAAAATAACAAACCTTTTAAAAAACATATTTTATAAGTTTTGTAATTGTATAATCTTAATGTAGACTATCACATAGAATTGTGTGATGTATGAGCTGAAACTAGTCTTGCTAATCACCTAGTCCAATAGATGCATTTATGGATGAAATTTTAGAAGCGAGGAGGGGTAGTAAATGAACTCAAAGTCACACAAATTTATGGCAAAACCAGGACTTAGAACTCAGATCTTTCGGCTATTTTTTAGGCTTCCCATTTCACCAGAGCACCCACACCCATTTTTTGTTTTCTTTTCTTTTTTGAAAACCTTCACACATTTCAGAAAAAAAAAATACAAATATATTTTGTTTGTGGTTTACATACTTAAATGTTTATAGATTAAAGCTATCAGCAATGTTTATTTCATTTTCTATCTTAATTTATTCATATTCATTTGTTGATTCTGAAGTCTTGAAAACACACGCATGATCTACCTAAGCTAACTAAACACAAAACCCAACAAAGTAATAATTTTGTGAGTGTTACATATTTTCCCTTCAAAATGATATTATGTCTAAAGAAATACATCTTTACCTACCAATATAAATGAAGGGCGGTCATTTTGTAGCATTCTACAAATCTCTGAAAAGTGAACACTGAAAAAAGTTCAATTTAATTTAAATAGAGAAAAGATATTGTAGGGAACTTGTAGACTTCTTATACTAATTTAGAAATTCCTGAGCTCTCTAATGTACTATATGAGCTCTTAAATAACTTGTTACAAATAATAAAAAATTTCACTTCATGCATATAATAAAGTGAAACAGATTCTTTCCAATTATTTTTTCAGTAAAGAAACTGCCAACTTGAACCATAACAATGTGTTTATAAAATGTCCGAGTAGAGAGGGTTGATATTTAGCAGAGAATCCTTGCAAGTCACATGGTAAAGAATGTAATTGGAGTACTTTAAATGTAGTAATCATGAAGTAAGTATTTACAAAATAAATGAAATAAGGTGGATATTTAAGTTTTGATTTTCTTAAATAGCATTATTAAAATTGGACATATGTATGTAGAATTCAATTTTTACAGTATTTTAATTTATAGATCAAATTTATTCAAAATACTTCAGTTTTCCATTTGTTTACAGATTAAGTAAATTTAATTTATTAGCATGAGAGAGATGTTCAGTTTCACTTTTGAAATGCACAGAGCTTGGAAGTTGTCACTCCTATCCTTAAAGAAAAAAAGCTGAATAAATCTGAAAATCAATAACTTTTCTTGGACCAACCCCTGCCCCTCCTAAAATGTAGAGAATTAGGTTAATCCAGAGAGTCACAATTGAGATCTGCTTACCCTGGAACAATCAATTGATAGAAACACTTAAATGGGAATTTTAATGAATTACTGAATGATGAATATAGATTAGCTTGAGAGTGAGAAACTCCTGGGGGCATAGTCTTGAAATCCCCAACTTTTCCTTGGATTTTACCTCCAGGAACCCCACCAGTTTCTTATGGCGAGGATCCAAAATAGATCCCGATTCTGGCAGGGGGAGGGAAAGAGACATCATTGTGAAATATGTCCAGAGCCTCCATAAAAAGGCCCACTCTCCAGGGTAAAAGGGTATTTCTCACGCTACAGTCCCCTCCATCTTTCTTGTCTACCCAAGAGGGAAGAAGAAAAACCCTGTAACACCTGAGAAATACTAGTGAAGGTCATAGCCCCAAGACACGGGCCCACTAACAGGCTGAAATTTCACCATAAAACTATAGAATGCTACTCTTCTAAACCGTCCCACCCTACAGCAGTGGGTTACAGTTGAAATTGCTGGAAGATGCAGACTCCCTCTGAGGAGAAACACTCAGGGAAGCCCAAAGAGGGGGGATGAAAACGAGGATGCTGGGGGGATGTAATGCTTCTGACACCTACGGCTACAATAAACATTAAATAGAGCACCATTTCTGGCCACAGTGACATAGAAACTCACATAAAAGGCCTCTTCAGTCCCAATTACTTGACACATGTTCAGCTTTCAACAAAAAGTTATAAGGAATGTTAGAACACACACATACACACACACAAGTCTTAAGAGTAAAAGCAAGCACCAAAACCAGAATAGATATAGATGTTGAAAACATTACGCAGGGAACTTAAAGTAATTATGATCTATATTTTAAAAGTGCTAATATAAAAACTAGACAATTTGCAAGAACATATGAGTAATGTAAGCAGAGAAGTATACTCATAAACTCTGGAAAAGAATAAAAAATAAGTGCTAGAAATCAACAGCACTACAACAGAAATGAAGAATACAATTAATTCATGAAAAGACTGGACACAGCAAAGGAAAAAAATCAGTGACCTTAAATATAAGTCAAGAGAAATGACCTAAACTGAAATGTAAAGCACTCAAGGAATGAAAAAGAACAGAACAAGACACACAATCCAATTAAAAAATGAGCAAAGGACCTGAACAGACACTTCTCCAAGGAGGACATACATAGGGCCCATAGACATATGAACAGATGCTCAGCATCACTAGCCATTAGGGAGATGCAAATTAAAACCACAATGAAATACTACTTCACACCAGTCAGAATGGCCATCAGAAACAAATCAACAGGTAATAGGTGCTGGTGAGGTTGTGGAGAAAAGGGAACCCTGGTGTACTGTTAGTTGGAATGCAGACTGGTGCAGCCACTGTGGAAAACAGTATGTGATTTTCTCAAAAAATTAAAAATGGAACTGCCTTTTGATCCAGTGATTCCACTGCTGGGAAGATACCCTAAGAATCCTGAAACACCAATTCAAAAGAATTTATTCACCTCTACATTCATAGCAGCATTATTTACAATAGCTAAGTGCTGGAAATAGCCTAAGTGCCCATCAGCAGATGAGTGGATCAAAAAACTGTGGTACATTTACACAATGGAACGCTATGCAGCAGAAAGAAAGAAGGAACGCCTACCTTTGTGACAGTATGGATGGACCTGGAAAGTACTATGCTAAGTGAAATAAGACAGTAGGTAGAAGACAAACACCATATGATCTCACTTATAAAAGGAATCTAATGAACAAAATAAACTAAAGAGCAAAATAGAACCAGAGGCATGAAAACATGGAACAGACTGACAGTGGCCAGGGTGTGGGGGGAGGGGGATGATGGTGGGAAATAAGGGTAAGGGACTAACCAAAGAACCTGTATGAATGACCCACAGACACGGACAATGGTGTGGGGACTGATGGTGGGAGCGGGTGGGAGGCTGAGCGGAAGGGGGAAAGGGGGAAAATTGGGACAACTGTAATAAAGTAACAATAAGAAATTTTAAAACATGAACAAAATAAAAAGAAAGAAAAAGAACATAACATTTGAAAATTGTGGAACAATTTTAAAAGGTATAACATGTACATAATTGGAATCCCAGAAGGAGATGGAAGAGAAAATAGAGTAGAAAGAAGTAATAATATGTCTGAGAATTTTCTGAAATTAATGGTAAACTACAAACCACATATCCAGCAAGGTCAGAGAATACTAAGCCAGATAAATAATGCAAACAAACAAAATACATCGAGGCATGCATATTCAAATAGTGGAAAACTAAAGAGAGAACCTTGAAAGAAGCAAGAGGGAGTAAAATATCTTACCTCTAGAGGGACAATGAGACAAAAAATAAACAAAATCCTATTTTCTTTAGTTGAATTCAAAGTAATTAGTTTTACCATATTCTCAAGAAACAAGGTAAGAATTACAGTGAATTTCTCACCAGAAATCATGCAAATAAAAAGAAAGTGCTGTGAAATATTTAAAGTGTTGAAAGAAAGAAACCTGCCAACCTAAAATTCTATATCCAGTAAAACAGTCCTTCAAAATCAAAGAAATAATGACTTTCTCAGAAAAACATGAAAAGATATAATAGACAATACTTAACAATCATAAGCATAGATGTAACTAATAATAATATCAAAATACATGAAGCAAAGCAAATGGAATTGAGCAATGAAATAGACAAATCCACTATTAGAATTGGTTGGAGACTTTAATACCCTTTTTTGAGTCGTTCATAGGTCAAGCAGGAAGAAAATCAGTTAAGAATACAGTGGACATAAATAACATTACCCATCTCTTTGACTTAATTGGCATTTATAAAATCCTCCATCCAACAGCAGAATAAATGTTTTTCACAAGCTCACATAAAATATTCACTGAAATAGACCACACATTGGGCCGTAAAACACAACACTTTTAAAAGAATAGATATCATACAAATTATGTTCTTAAACCACGATGGAAATCAACTAGAAATCAGTAACAGAAATTCTCTAGCTGGAAAATCCTAAAATATTTGGAGATTAAACCATATACTTCTAAATACATAGGTCAAAGAAGAAATTTCAGGAGAAATCTTAAAAATATTTTGAAGTAATAGAAAATGAAAACATAATTTATCAAAATTTGTAGAGGACAGCAAAAATAGTGTAAGGAATGAAATTTATAGCTTTGAATGCATATATATGAAAAGAAGAAAGACCTAAAATCAATAACTTAAGCTTCCATCTAAGAAAACTAGAAAGAGAAGAGAAATTTAAGCCTAAAGCAAGCAGGAGAAAAGAAATAATAAATATTAGAACAGAAATCAATGAAATCAAAAACAAGAAAATAATAAAGAAAATCAATATAACCAAAAACTCTTTGTGAAAAGATGAATAAAATTTATTACATTAGACAATATACATGCAAGTACTTTGTAAACTGTAAACACTTTATATAACACTGCATTTTTCATTTATTTCAAATATGTTCAAATAAGAAAATTAAACATATTAAAGAGGATCTTAACATAATACAGATGGTCAAAACACTGATAGCAATCCAGTCTTTTGAATACTATATGTATGAGAATGTATCATGAGGATTTTATTATTATATTTCTAGATATCTGTCTGCACTTCTGTTCTGCATCATTTATAATGGGAGCAAAGAAAACTGCATTATAAAATGGTATTGTAAATTGTCATGCTGAAATAATCAAATGTCAACATTAATAAAATTTAACTCAGCTTTATTTTTCAACCCTTAGGATAAACATTTGTGGACTGAAACAGAGAGAGCTGTTCTGTCCTTCCCTTGCTGCCCCAGGACCTTGGGCTGTAGACTGTTTGAAAATACAGATTTCCTTGTCAGATAAGCATTAGCCTATGATTTTGCACTAAAGTTTTTTCTCTTTTTTCTTCACATATTGCCCCTGAAATCTTATGAATTGGCAGAATAGCAAGTCTAATACAGACTTTTTGGATGCAGATGCCTTTCTTTTCCAACCTCCTATCTGAGAATAAACTGACTATAACTGTGAAGAGGGCAGAAGAACGGGAGTGAAGAGGCATCAAAAATCTGCAGTATTGCTCCCTTGCAATATGCCCAAGAAAATCCTATACGTGCAACACATACCAACGAAATTGTAATCCTGCAGAGGCCAGGCTAGAACCCTGATAGCCAATGAAATTATTATCAGTGGCAGCCTTTTACTGATGATTACGTCATTGGTCCCACTGGTTACCAAGTACTGTCAACTCTTCCTCTTTCTGTGTCTGTCCCATAATTTTCATTTAGCCTTTTAATTATTTTATGTGCCCATCTTCAGTTATCTGCATTATTACAATGACCCTTTATGGTACACCTCTCTCAACATTCCTCCATGTCTTAGTCTTCTTATGTACAATACTTTCTGTTCCCAGCTTGTAACTGTTAGTTTAATGTGACAACTGGCTAGGCTAGATGGAATAACCAGTTGTGTAATCAAATGCTAGTCCATTGCAAAGGTATTCTGTCGATGCAGTTAACATTGCAGTTGGATGACTTTCGGTAAAGGGAATCACCTTCAATGACATGGGTGAGCCTCGTCTAGTCAGTTGAAGGACTTTGGGCAGAAATAGAGATCTCCCAGAGAAGAAATTCTGCCTCAAGGCTGCGGCATCAACTCCTGCCTGAGTGTCTAGCCTGCCTGCCTGCGATGCATATTTCATACTCGCCAATCCCCACCATGTGTCAACAATTTCTTAAAATAAATCACTCTATATGCACATATTTGATATATATACATGCATATGTATATGCACATATGTACAACATACATATATACATATATGTATATATATGAATGAATAGGTATATGCTACACTAACACGCACACGATTTCCTATTGGTTCTGTTTCTCTGGAGAATCCTGACTGACAAACAACTCTGTCCTCTTCTGCCTCAGGCTTCTTTCTCAGTGGCACTGCCACACCTGAAGGGCTTTGACCTTCGGGGCCCAGGAGGGGGTTAATATTGCTGGGATGATGATGTTCCACAATTTCATTCTCATCTGATTTGAGCAGCAACGAGAAAAAACATGTTCACATTTATAAAGTCCCAATCAATTCTGTTCTTAATTAATTTTCACTACCAATTAAAAGTTCATTTTATAAAGGTTTCAAGATGTATACTACACACTAGTATGGATTTGCATTCTAGATGAGAATAAAACACAAACTTTCAACAAAACCTACAATGTTTTATGATTGCACTAATAAATTAAGAAACTTTGTTACATAACTACAAATTTAAAAGATATTTTCAAATAAAATTACATGAACAATAGATACACTTATTACCATACTGCATGTACTATGCTCTGTGTTTTATATGGATTATCTCATTCAATACTAAAACAAGAGAAAACCACCAAAAAGCTATGAGCTAAGACCTCTCATTACATTCCTTAATGGAACAGGAAAATGAAGATTACTGATATGCAGTAATTTGCCTAAGGTCAAAATAGCTGGTAGGCAGTACAGTTCATGACCCTGAGGCCTGCAGTCTTATCTGCCATTTAACAAAGGTATGACTTGACTGAACAGAACTCATTTCACTCGTCTACACCAGTCATTATGTGGACGTTGTTAAAGTCCCTGAGGAACAGAGGCCAACGGTGCACAATTTTTCTGAACCATTTCCAGGATAGGGCAGTCATGTGGCCAGCAGATAATCAGACAATATCTTAAAAAAATCACATAAATATCTAAAAAATAGCATTTGTTATATGTAGTCTTTGAAGTAGAAGATGCCAGAAAAATAATAGTAAATATCTTTCAATAACTGAATTCATATCTGTTTAATTTATAGCAAACATCAAAATGAGCAAGGAAGTGATGCTCGGCAGAACCGATTTTGAAAGCAATATGTGTTCACTGGAATCTCATTGCCTGTTTCCACTGCAGAATGAAATTTGCTTTCATGCAGCCTTCATTTGGAGAACACTATTTAAACACGGGTATAAATCTTACTTTGCCTTGTATCCTTGGGAAAGGCTCTCTGTACCTCAGTTTCTTTTCGTGTCAAAGGAGGTTAATAAGATCTGCCTTGCAAGATTATTGTAAAAAGACTAGAGAACTTACATATTTGGGTGGAAATATAGTAGGTGTTAAATAAATGATGGCTGCTGGCAATATTACTATCACTCTATTGTTTTCACAAACTTAGATGATCTCCTGCATTATAAATAGCATATCTTGGAGCATCACTTCAGAGAGCCACTAAGCAAGGGTGAGGACCATTGCTGGTTGCTTTGGGCATAGAATAAGGGTGACAAGCTGTCAGGCAGAAAAGCAAATGTGTGAGTCAGAAAGGTCAGAGGACTAAAACTGGAAGCTTATTTATATATTTCAGACAAGAACTTGATTAGTTGAAAATTCACACAGACAGACCAATTCATAGTCCACTGGTCCCAAGAGGCAGATTTAGATTTCAGTCAGAGAGGTGTCGTGCCAAACTATCCCATCTCCAGAACCTCGCCCAGCTATGGGTATTATCTTACTGGCCAGGAATTAAGGGCTGGATTGTCTGGCTTTTCTACAGGAACGCATGCCAAGGGCAAGGGACATCTTAGACTAATTCCACTTCTGATTCAAACAAACTTTAAGGGAATAACAAGCTCCTGTCAAAAGTCATGTTTTTAGTTTTGGTAAATCAGATGCCACATTCCAGGAGGGCGGAGTGAAAGCAGAGGCAGTTGCACCCATGCCTCCACCCTCTGAACAAAGCCCACAGGAGTTACCAATAGGATCAAAAAATATTATGTTGAAATATTCTTATGACACTTCTTGGTTAAAATGTGAAGTTAAATACCTATAATGTATGCTTTTAGAATAATCTCACTACTAAATGAAATACTCTATTTTTTAAAATATTAAAACCTTCAATATTGAAATATTAATATACTATTAGTATTTCAATATTAAAGAACATATTTATAATTTTCAACTGAATTTATAACTTTTAATTTATCAAGGCTATTGTGATGAAACAGCCCCCCTTTCGATTGACATTCATTTGCTGCACATATAGCATCTCAGCCCATTTTTCCTTGACTGCCATAATTTCCCAAAACTATGAACAAATTAGAATGAGTGAAAGGATGTTTACTTTCAATTCCTTTGTTTCTGACAACTAGTAGGTCAAAAAGCATAAAAAATATTACATGGCGATTCCAAAGACAGTGAAAGTACCTGTTTCTGTTAACCAAGCAGCAGTAACTCTCCCATTCACCTCTCCAGCCATCCCTTCTCTGTCCCAGCAGAGTCCAAGAACACCCGAATCCACCATAGACTCCACACAGTTTCTCACAACTGTTTCATTTCTAATCCTACAAGTCACACAGGAATGTACTTAGACTGCACTTCAGATCAGGCTGAAACACCGTCTGAGATACTCGCCCCCAAACCTCAATTCCAACCTCCACCTGCATCGGAGGAAGGAGAATGAACAGTTTTTACGTAATCCTTCAGGCTGTTCATGTACCAATAGGGCGTATTTACTATTTTCTATTCCATTTTTTTACTAATTGCCATTATAATGTATGTCCAATCTTGCACCTTGCTTTTATTCAACTATAAGATATTCTAGGGCAGGCAATCGTTCACAGAGGCTTCAATAGTAGTGGGAATGCTGCCGGACAGACAACAGAATCTAGGCCTGTGCGGAGCCAGAAAATTCGGGGTCTATCACTAACCTCACTACCCTCATTTTTGAATAATCTTCCATTTCCCTCACTTGTAGGTTTTGTGTAAACATTAAATGAAGTGTTGTGTATGCGTGCACTTTAAAAGCTGTACGGTTTTCTATACAAATAAAATATTATTTCTCAAATGTCTGAAAAATAAAACCAGGTAGTGTGACTATTCCAAAAGTATACACGATAGGTATTTAACTTAACATTTTCACCAAGTGTCATAAGAATGTTATAACAATATTATAACTTTTAGCTAGCAGCACAGTCATTTATAGCTTTAAATGATTCATTGGAAACACTGATACACTATACCAAAGGTTTAATCAAGAGAAAACATATTTACACATAAATTTGTTACTAAATTCGTGGTTTAAAGATCTGATTCCATTTTTATATATTGATGAGGTTCTGTACTTGATTCCCAGAGTTAATGAACAGCCACTCTGAGGTATTAAAACAATTAGAACTACTAAATCCGAAAAGAGGTTGCAAAACCATGACATTTAAAAACACTTTAAAATTTACCACAAAGCTGCTACATGTGGTGTTCAAAGGATTTTAGTGAAAACAACTGAATAATTTCCATTGAAGTTAAATTTTTTAAACAAAATATTCTTTATAAGATAGAAGCCTAAAAGTTTTGCATTTTAAATAAACTAAGACATTAAGATTCTTGTGGAAAATGGTTAGGAAAGAATCTCTCTTTAAAGCCCCTCATTTCTAGTTTTTTTGCCCCCCATGAATAGAATCATCAATTAAAAATGTTACCACCTTCATTTTAAATAAAGGTATTGCTTTTAATTATTGGTTATTCACTTTTCTTTTTTTGGCTGAGGGTTAGTAGAAAACAGAGGGGGTGTAAGTGATGTTTCTGAACCTTCCCATTTTTCTTTATTTGAAATGGAATTATCTTCTTTATTATCTTCTACTATTTCTTTAGTCTCTAAGCTCAACTGGCTACCCAATTTTCACTTCTCAACAATAAACTAAAAAAGAGCCATGGGAAAGTGCTGACATATATACAGACATGTAAAAATATTACACAAAGCCATTACATTCTGGGAGGGGGAGGTTTGCCAATGTGATCACAGCAAGACAACTCAGAGACGAGTTCAGATCCTGAATGACACCTAAGGCAGGGCGCTTCCCAAATTCATTCACGTCTGGGAAGGGAGGCGGGGCTGCCGGAACTGGTATTGAATGACTACCTTCCAGGTGCCAAAAGTGAAGGCAAACTATAAGGGAATCATGTGAGGCCAATTTAGTTCAACTCCAAATTAAAACTCCGAGTGAATATACACATTTAACGAATTAGTGGATAAAATAGATTATAAAAGTTTAATTTTATAAATCAGAATGAGTCATGACAGTTTTAGAACCTGTTAATGCCCTAGTTTGTGCCAATTTTTCTAAATAGAGAAATTTTGACCACGAGCATTTCAGAAAAATTAGTTTTCACTCATAGGAATAAGTAAAAAAATAACACAATGTCCAACTAGGAGGACATGAGTGAGAAAAATGAAAATTACAACTATCTGTTTCACAAACTGGGCAGATGGCAGAGGCGCCTTTCGGCCATCAGAAGACCACGGGCTCCCAGCTCTCACCTCACTGTCTGAAACATTTTGGTCACAGTTTCCTCAAATAGAAAATGAGGGGCAAGGACTGTATCTTCAATGTTCTCTACAATCTATGATATTTCATGGGAAGAATTCATAATGATAGCAGACTCAGAAAACCTATGATTTGAATGCCTAAAATGGTAAGCTAGGAAATCTACAGTGACTGGTGGACTATTTATTACTGTTGACAATTTTTTTCAAAAACTACTTTTTGTCTGGGTATAGAAATAATTTATGTTATCTGTAGACAATGTGGAAAAATAGAGATAAATCCAAGTAAGAAAAAGAATGGCCTGCAGTCACTACCCAAAAAACACATGAGTGGTTAACACACATTTCCATATGTACTGTAAAAATTCCTATAATTTATTGAATCCACTGGTTTTCAAATTTTTATTTTTATGAGCCAAACCTTTTTTTCTCACATGTACCCTTAATATGTACAGGAAATAAAAGTAAAACTGTTCTGGCTGAAGTGGTGATGAAGCGCGGGGTTTTTCTGAGATGGTTATCAACACAACTCTTACGGAACCTTGTACTCTAAGAAGTACTGTTTTAAAACCATTCACTGACTTAAATGGTTTTCTAATATTGGATATTTAAATTTTTTCCTACTATAAATAACATTCAGATCTCCGTGTACACTTATGGTTATTTCTTCAGGATAAATTCCTGGAGGCAGGATTTCTGTGCCATGTGGTTTTAAGCCATTCGTTTTCATGCCAACTGACTTTGACGAGCACTTCCCCACAAACTGGGGGCACTGGCAGAAGGTACTCGCTTTCTATTCTGCTTTTTAAGTGGTAACTCACTCCATTTGTAGCATTTGAATCAGATTCTATTTCTTTTTGACATATTCCCTCATCTCTCTTATGATGCCAAATAGGTTGCCACCGAATGCCCTCTTTGGAGCACCAGTAATCCCTTCCGTTAGATGTCACTGGGTGCCTAGCGGACCAGCCTCTTGCTGTCTTGGACGATGATCTCCCAAGCAGTCAGGTTCTATATAGAAATTACTAGCAAACATATAGTTCCCATTGAAGGGGAATACCTTTGTTACTTGGCACTCAGGACACCACGTGTCTTAGGTTCTTTAAGTCTTTAGTGTGTATCTAAGCTTTTGCTAAAGTGTTCAAAGCAGCCTCTGACCCTAGATTCCCCCAAATGAACAGTATAGAGCAGATTTTCAAATAAGTAGAGATCATTGAGACCATCTTATCCATGTTCATCATTTTATAGACGATGGTACTGAGGCCCACAGTGGCTCCTCAAAGCCCAAATTGTGACACAAAGACAAATTATACCTTGCCTCTGTCCCCCAAAAGTTTACAGTGGGGGGTACCAACAAATAAATCAACAAATACTACACAGCGGGATAGACACCGTGAGAGAACAGGGGTGTGCGGGGACACGAGAAAGGGAGGCTGGGCAAGTTCTGAAGAAGGCAACGGCGATACTGCACTTTGCAGGAAGAGGATGGGTGAGTGAAATAAAGAAATGGAAGGGAGGAGGGCATCCAGGGAAATATATGAATGAAACTTTGGAAGAAACTGATACAGTTCAATGCTGTAAAGAATGAACATTAAAACGTGGCTGAAGAGACCAGAGGGGGATGAGAATTCAAATGCCCGCAAGTTGTGTAAATGGGTGAAACTTCCAACTCTGGGCCAGGACTGTAGTGAATTAGAGTCAGTGTCCTCTCTGAACACATACTGACTGTTCAATCAGTACTGACTATTGCTGCCATATGAGGAGATAATCTTATAAATTCAAGGGAAGCTAGAAATCTCTCAATTTTTATATTAATGTCGGTATCAAATGTTGATAAGAAAACATGGTACGAATCAGAACACACACATATGTGAGCTGAACTTTGCATACAGCCTTCCAGTTTACAACCTCATGGCTAGAGAGGCAAGGGGCAGCTCCAGAAAGGCTCTTAAGCTAAGAGGTTTGGACTTTGTCCTGAAAACTGAGGACTCATTGAAAGACTTGAAGTGATTAACATCTTGGAAGGATCACTCTGGAAGCTGTGTAACAAGGACTTAAACCAGAGCAGTGACAGGGACTTGGACAGGAGGTAGCAGCTCTGAAAGATGTTAAACAAGGCCTACAATTTAGTAAATTACACAGCTGACACTTCAGCTCAGGTCTCCAACATCCTTGCTCAACATTCCTGTAACTGTATCAGCACTGTAACATCTTTTTGACTGGGATGTTATTTAGTTTATAATTAAAAAGCTCCAGGGGAGAATCTTTGAAAGCATTCGGTTGGAACACCAGAATTTTTTTTCCCTGTAGATACTTTAGTGCAGTGTAGGCAAACAGCACATTAAAATAGATGCCAGGAAAGAGGAGAGAGAAATCATGAGGAGGTAGATGGTGGGCATAGCCACTGACCACGAATAAAGCCTCTCCTACCGTTCTTCACTTGGCTGACATTTTATGCCAGTTTAAAGTACACAGTGTGTAAAGATATTATTAAGTATTTAGTAAAGGAATAGGATTATCTGACTCTATTTCCAACTCAAAAATTCTAAAATTGACTAAAAATTACTCAATTCATTAGTGTCCAGCTCATCTGCATTGTGGTTGTGAGTGAGGACTGCAGCTTTAATTTGGTTAGTACATTTTTTGGGGGGGAATCAAGGAATGATTGAGACAGACAACAAACAAGTCAAACGGAAAGTGGAGTCATTTGGTGGAGTGAAGTGCTATCAACTCTGAGTGTTCTCGCTGTTAACCTTCTGGACGGGAGCTGGACTGCGTTTGTCTGTAGACCAAAGTGAGCTCATAAAGGGGCATTAGTTAAATAGCTCTGTAAATCATAGTCTATTCCCACCACCTGGTTGAGAAAAAGATGAAAATTAATTAAGCAAGATACTAATTTCTTTGAAACAAATTATTAAAAAATTGTGTCAATGTTTCTGTATTATAAAATTATATTGGTAAGGAGAGAAAATAAAACTTCTAAATTGTAACAGTTGGAAATGTTATATAGAGAGTCCAGCACAAATAACACCCTTTTTTATTACAAAATCTTTTATTACAAAATTGTAAGTATATAATTTTGTAACATAACAATATCACACTCAAGTACATGGTATGACATTTTAGGTGAAATGTTCAAATTAAAACTATAAATTAGAGCCCTGGCTGGCGTAGCTCAGTGGATTGAGTGAGGGCTGCGAACCAAAGGGTTCCGGTTCGATTCCCAGTTAGGGCACAGGTCTGAGTTGCAGGCCAGGTCCCCAGTAGGGGGCATGCAAGAGGCAACCATACATTGATGTTTCTCTCACTTTCTTTTTCCCTCCCTTCTCCTCTCTCTAAAAAGAAACAAAAATTAAAAAAAAAACCCTATAAATTATTACACCCATAATATTACTCTACCAACCACACTCAAGAAGGTGTTATTTCCACCGGACTCTGTATTTTTAAGTTTGTAATAATATAGCTAAACGGTGGTTTACTCTGACCCTCTACTCTGCTTACAGTAAAGCTGTCAATATCCACTTCATGATGCTGTAATTGAGCTTTCAATCCACATCGTCTGGTGGCTACTTTTTAGACAGTATAATGGCAGTAAGAATACCCTACAGGGCACAAGTCTCTGACGTCTGTCGATTGGAAGAGGGTAGGCTCTCCCACAGTAGCAAATACCCCAAAGCTTTAACTTCTCATGTGTGCCATATGTCCACCAGGGGTGGCCTGGGGAATCTGCTCTGTGCTGTCCTCATTCCAGGACCTAGGACACAGGGCGGCTACCAACATTGCCAGTCACTATAGCCATGAGAAAGTCAGTTCTCCGCAAAACTTGCTGCTAAAAACTAGTTTCATAGCCTCACTCAACTATATCTAAGAAGTTCAGTTTTGCCATGTGCCCAGAATGCATAGAGCTGGAAATATTTAGTGAACAGAACTAATGACTATCATAGTCACCCAAACAATTGCTCTATTATGGTTTCATGTATATTTATTATCTCTACCTGGCTGGCGGTAGGGGGTGAAGTTAGAACCTATGGCATAAAAGGCTTCCCCCCAAATTGTTCTGATTCAGTAATTATACATGAAGAGCAAAGCTCAACTTAAAGTGTGATTATGTCCTTTTGGAACTTCCCCCCAATACTATATATACTTTAAAATTCAGTTCTGATAGAATACTAAAGCCTCCAGAACCAGATGCTTAAATTGTTCAGATGTTTTGAGAGCCCAGAAAGCAATCTCTTGGCTATTAAATTCAGGGATAATCCATAAAATAGTAAAAAATGGACTGAATTCATTTTTCCACAGATGTTATAATCTATTAAAGAATAAAGGCTGGAACTCTGACAGCATAGTAATATCTCTCTCTTTACCTTTAATGTGTTTGCTGTTTAAAGCTACACATTAGGAACCATTCAAGCACTGCTGAAGAGAAACACCCACCCACTGCCGACTCTTCTCACTTGAAGATTATAACCATAAATCCCAAATGTTTAAGGCTCTCAAATCTTTATCTCCAGACTTCACCTCTTCCAGAAACTCCAGACTCATACATCTTGCTCTCTCTGCTTTGATGTTTCCTGAGTATTTAAACTTAACCTAGCCCAAGCAGAACTGTTTCATTTTTCTTCTCTGCAAACCTGCTTCTTTCTCTGTCCTTCCCATGTCTGAAAACTGTACCACTCACCTAGTTTCTCAAGCCAAAAGCATATAAATCCTCCTGATCCCCCCCCCTTTCCTTTATTCTCCCAAGTGAAACCCAATGGCAAGTCCTGGCAACTTTACTGCTAAAACATACCCAGGACCTAGGATCTCCTCACTATTTCCCCACACAGCCCAAGCCATCAGTGGCTTTCACTGGGACTGCTGTAACACCTCCTACCTGATCTCGCTGTTCACTAAACCTTCCCCCCACCACGTTTATTTCCCATAGTGATCACAGCAATCATTTAAAACAAACACCAGACTATGTTACTTCCCTCCTTAAAATCCACCATTACACCTTGAATGAAATTTGAAGAACATCGGCCATCACAGCCCTGTGTGATCTGACCCTATCTGGTTCAATGACCACATATTTCCACCACGTATTGCTCCCTCCCGTCCCCACTACAGGAGCCATCTACTTCTTCAGTAGTCCAGGGTTGGCTCACCTGAGGGCCTTTGCATTACTTGTTTTCTCCTGGTCTTTGTAGAGAGGTCTGTTGTTATCTGCATTCCCTTTAAATATCAGTTCCTTACAGAGACCTTCATATAAAGAGGAACCATCACATCACTATCTTTTAATTATCTGCCTATCTGTTGATTATTATCTGATGAGTGTGGTTTATTTGTTCTCTCTTTTTTTTTTTTTTGCTTGTTTTACACAACTAGAATGCAATATCAATTGCTTTGCTCACTGTCACACCCTCTGTGCCTGGATCTGTGCCCAGACCAGTGCCTGGCTCTTGCTGGGTACTAATCAAATACACATTGAAAGATACTTAAGACCTGAGTATGCACAAGACACAACAGTATCAGCAAGCAAGTCCCAGGGCTGCATAGCATAGCACTTCTCAATTCATCTTTGGCCACTCTCTAATTATTCTGGAATTTTTTATGATAAAATTTATTATATTGTAAATTATTAAACATAATGAAATATAAGTTAAATGCTTTCATAGTATAATTGTACCAAGAGTAATTAACTTGACTTGGAAGACAATTTGTATTCAAACTTAGACAGCTGGGACAGTGGAAGGGGAAAATGAAATGAATCAGAACAAAAGCAGAAGTAACCAGTATTGAACATTTACCATTTGCCTAGCACATTATATTTATCACCTTGTTAATTTTTAATAAGTTGGGTATTACTATTCCCAATTTAGAAACTAGAATATTGAGCATCAGAGTGATTAAGTAGCATGCTCTGAATCACACAGCAACTGTCAAATCTGTGTCCACCTCCTTTGTCCACCTCCTTACTGTAAGTCATGCCCTTACAGGGCAGTTGCATGGTAAGTCCTGACTGAGAAGAGGCAGTGGCTGCTATAACTAACTATGACATTTTTGCTATTTCTTTCAAAGCAGATGGCTAGTAGGCCTTTTAATGGAGAGAGAGGGAGGGAGAGAGAAAGAGAGAGAAAGAACTTAGGTCTTCAGGTAACAATATTATGTTTTTTTGTATTTATTAACTTTATATTCAATTAAATTTTGTTTACTTTTAAGTGATACTGGTTTTCCTTTTTTTTTTTTTTAAGATTTTATTTATTTACTTTTGGAGAGGGGAAGGGAGGAAGAAAGAGAGGGAAAGAAACATCAATGTGTGGTTGCCTCTCACATGCCTCCTACTGGGCACCTGGCCTGCAACCTAGGCATGTGCCCTGACTGGGAATCGAACTGGCAACGCCGTGATATTGGTTTTCTATTTAAGATAAGAAAGGGTAGCTTCTTGTTTAAATAAGCCTTTTTAATTTAAAAATGCAGTAATTCAATAAATAATTAACTCACAGTACAAGTGTTACTAAAAAGTGGCAAAACTGAGGAGGTAGGTGGTGAAAGTCAGATACAACGCAAACCCAAATGGTGGTCTATGCATCACTAGAGTTTGGAAGAGTCAGGGCCATTGTACTTATCTTTTCTTGTAGGTTTTCAAAAAAAAATTAGTAATATCTCAGGAATGAAAGGGGTGACAGCAAGGAAATACCCACATTGACATGAGAAGTGCGCTGTCCCACTATTCCTTGTATAAACCACACCAACATCTGAGATGCAAGCAGGCTCTGGGGACATGACTTCAATGGAACAATGGATTCAGTGAAAAGCAATCAAGAGACTGACCATGTGAAACTATGTAATATTGGGGAATGCTGATAAACTTAGGCTCTTTTACCTTGAAGAAGAAAACACTCAGGATGAAATTGTCTCTGTATTTAATGGAGTGATACCTTATGTAGGGTTTGGATTCTAATGGTAGGTCTGAATGCTAAAATCAAACTATCCTGAAAAATCCTTAGGCAAATATTATACTACAGCATAGTATACCAATTTCATTGGCCCAGAACCACTAGGTTTTCCTCCTATTTTTGATAAATGGCTACTTGTTTTCCACCAAGCAGTGGAAAATAAAAGTGGTTGCCTTGTGTTTAGTAGCCATGTTGTATGAAAACGTCTATCTTTAAATATTCTGTTTACGTGATGGAAGGATAATGGGAGCTCAGACAGGTACAGGGAAAGAATACAGGCTTCCCATTTCATACCTACTCCAAGGCATATGTTTGAATAGAATGTCCAGAACTGTTTAAACTGCTCTTTTGTCCTGTCTTTCTCCTCTGCCCCCTTTTTTATAGTCAAAGAGGTGAATGAAGACTGTGGAATATGCATAAATTGTATGCACTTAGAATATGACTCCAACTCTATATGAGTGACTTTACATAGAAAATGTATATGGTATGACACATAAGTCCAGTGGATGAACACTACTGGGTGAAAGGGCTTTCAACTAAAGCATCAACCTTTAATTAAAAGAGAAAGAAGGGGAAGATGGAAAAAAAAAGGAAGAAGGAAGGGAGGGAGGGAAGGAAAGAAAGAAAGTCTCAAAGGATGATATATAAAGGTTAGAAGTTTATTTTTTGGTTGTCTGGGCTCTTGTGAATATCTGTCAAATCCTTCCTGAGAGATTTGTTATTAATAATTATTTTTCATGATGTAAATTTGCTGTCATTAGTTTAGAAATCATCCCCTTACTCTAATCTTCAGGTTATCTAGTCAGTGGTGTTTGAAAACATATCATTTATAACTGTTATACTTAAATTAATCTCAGAATTCAGGCTCACAGTTACTGATTACTAGCGCTGTATCATTCCTTTTTTCTGAAGGAGCTAGTAGGTAAGGCAGATAGGTAAAAAGAGAATTTCTACATAATATGATACATTTTTTAAACTGAATTTATTAGGGTAACATTGGTTTGCAAAACCATGTAGGTTTCAAATGTACAACTTGATAAAACAACTTCTAAAACAGATTGTACGTGGACCACATATAGGAAAACAGAAGAGATTTTATTTAGTTAATTTAATTGACCAGTGACTTAAATGCAATCCTGGATTATATCTCAGAGCCACTATTATACTTTGTTTCAGTGAATCCAACTGAAATTTTCTTTTGGTCAAAGTCACCTGAAACATTTTTGTTTCTCTTGGAATTTATATTATTTAGATTAATTTTCTACTGTATCTTACATTTTTCTTTAAACTTTAAAATTATTGCAACCCTATTCTACATTTCAAATAATTTATACTAAATCATCCATCCAATGGCTCATTTACTCTGAATTTTAGGTAAATCATCGATCACTGATTTACTCTGACCCTCAGATGTATTACTTTTTACATTCCCATTTGTATTCCCAGCAAAAAGGGGGGCACCAATGTGGATAATCTAAAGCAGCCGAGAATAATTTTTATTCTCCTACTATTTTCTTTTTATTTCTCCACTTGTTTCAGGTACTTACTGTGCTAGTATTGGAATAGAACATATTAATTATCTCATCCAAAATATGTGACCACATAGCCTTTATATATGTTTTGTGGGTCAGTTTTATTTTTTAAAAAAGCATGTTTTTCTAAACTAGGGAACATATGCTGCAGGACTCTGAAAAGGAACTGAAATCTGTGATGAGTTCAACATTTCCCTTTTTTTGATGAAGACTTTAGCTCCTTCAGAACAGGGGCTTGGTTTTGTTCACCACTGTATCACATAAAGCAAAGCCTGGCTAATGATAGGCCTTCAAATGTAATACTAATTGAACATATTCTTTATCAGAAAAACTGTCTCCTCTAAAGAATTTTGTTTTAAATATGGGACTTCCTACTGGTCCATTCATAGAAATTACCATTGTTTATAACAATATTATAGAAATTATAGAGTATAAAGAGTTGAAAGACCATGTGATATAAATATGAGATTCACTTAGCATCTTAGAAATGAAGTGATAAAAATAATAATAATAAATAGTAAAAAAATTGCACCATGTACTGAATGCCATTTATGGGCCAGGCATTGTGCTAAGGATTTAATGTGCACTAT
Source organism: Micronycteris hirsuta (assembly GCA_004026765.1). Lineage (NCBI taxonomy): Eukaryota > Metazoa > Chordata > Mammalia > Chiroptera > Phyllostomidae > Micronycteris > Micronycteris hirsuta. Next base: position 51,394 of record PVJI01006606.1, on the reverse strand, counting down.
CTCATAATTTTTACAAGTCCAGGTAGTACATTACTGTTTGTATTGAAAACAAATCTAAAGCATAATCTGTAATGTTAAATTTTCTTTCCTATGCTGGATTATTTGACTCCTTTACAAGTTATTAGTGTATATACTTAACCGTTGATATATAACACTCCAAAATCATCCTTTAGACCTGAGAGTCCATCTTATTATTCAGTATGATACTAAGATTTTCATTTGTCTTACTTGCACACATAGCAGTTAAAATAGATATAATCTGTTTAACAGTTTCCATGCTTTATAGGAGCATGGTACCATATACTGCTTAACCAAAACAATACCTCAATAAATAAATAAATAAAATAACATTATTTTCCTGGTTTCCTTGAAATAAAGATATATAGGTCTGTTGGTTTCATATCATTATCTTATAACTTCATTAATTTGCCAAATGCATTTGTGAATACAATTCCTATTTTATCCCCTGCAGTCTGAAAATTTTACAGTCATCTATTTTGGCCTTAGGCTTAACACTGTAAAATCAGCACTATATCCATAATAAATTTTGACAGTCAAAAAGTTGATTTTCTCTGTAGTCTGTACATAGAATATCATGTATCTCCAAGCAAGAGAAATCCAGTAACTTCAGACTGAAATAAAAATATATGTTCCAAAGGAATATTTCTTGTGGCTGGAGCTAACGAGAACCTTTCCATGAAGGAAGATTCCCGAGGCTACAGTACATCTTTCAGATCGACAACCTTTCTTAAAGCATGATTGGAAGATATATGACTGATGAAATTAAATGAGTGAAAAGAAGTAAAATAACATAGATTTAATGTTGTATATACCTATATATGTGAGTATATAAATATGTTAGCCTGGAAAAGGAAATTTTTCTAGTCTTTTGGGAAGTGAAGGCTCATGACCACTGAGTTTTATCTACCCAGCTTTTGTGGTCGGCTGATTTCTAAAGTGAGACAGGTGACTTACTCTGATAAAGACCATGTTTAACCAATCATTTTCAATAACTGGTGAGGCTTCCCAGGTCATTGGTAGTAGGAGGACAGCAACCTCACGTGTTTCTCAACCCGTCCCTTCCCTTCCTTTCTCATCACACCTGCACTTACAGTCGCTGTCCTTCTCAGAGAACTCTTCCTGGATTTCTGTGACATCCCATCTTCACGGCCAGTCTGCCAACGTTCCCTCCACCAATTATACAGTTTCCAGGGAAATTTTCCTAAAGCATGGTTCATTTTGCTATTCTTTGGCTCAGAATCTTTAACAGTTCCTTGTTGAATTCATGAAAGAAGTTCAAATAAATCAGCTTAGCGTTTAAGTCCTCTGTGACCTGCATTCTGTCCAGCTTTGCCCTTGCCAGCTTTATTCACATCTCTACGCACCCACGAAATGATCACTGGTTCCTATCTTCTTCTGTGCATTTACTTATGCACTCTGTTACTCTGACGGGACAGCCCTTCCTTCTAATGAGGGTCTATCTCAGGGTCTGTAACGAAGAGTCCCCCAAAGCACCATGGTTCAATAGAGCTAGACACAGTCTACGGGTAGTCAGGTAGTCTACAGTGGACATGCTGCTCTGCTCCCTGAGACTGTCCCTGGACTATGATTCTTTCTCTCTTGCTGCTTTGTCATCTCCTAGGATATTTTCCTTCAATGCTAGACAGAAGATGGGCTGAGAGGGGAGACAGACAGGGGAATATATGCCCAATCATTTGGGGGGCAAAATCCTAACATTGTACATATCATTTTCATTCACACACCATTGGCAAGGATTTTGTCACAGGGCCCTATCTCACTGCCAGTGTGGCTGGGAAATGTGGCCTTTAGGCCGGCAGCCACTTGCCCTATTAAACCTTGGGGGTGACGAGGTGGCAGAAAAGGGGTTCTACTACTAAAAAGAAAAGTAGTCAGGAGACTGGGTTCAATTATTAGTCTCTGCATTATATTTCTTTAGTTTATGTCTCTAGAAACTTCCATTCTTCTACAAAGCCAAACTCAGTCCCTAAATCTACTTAGTTTTCTCTGATGTTCTCACATGCCCTTATTCCACAGTCTTCCAAATGGAATATCAGCTCTCCTGCCAATAAAATTCCATAGCTCTTGGACCTATTATGGAATTTGGCACATTTTGGCTTATGCATACTAAATATAATTTGTAAAAAAATACATTGTGGCCAAAAAGGAAAAGATAAGTGTGTGCTATTGGTTAATCTTTCTTCATCATTTCATTTCATAGTCTAAATTGTTTTTTTTTTAAGATTTTATTTATTTATTTTCAGAGAGAGGGGAAGGGAGGGAGAAAGAGAGGGAGAGAAACAGCAATGTATGGTTGCCTCTCACATGGCCTTCACTGGGGACCTGGCCTGCAACCCAGGCAAGTGCCCTGACTGGGAATTGAACCGGGACCCTTTGGTTCCCAGCCTGCGCTCAATCCACTAAGCTACACCAGCCAGGGCTCATAGTCTAAATTGTTAAAGACACAGCCTGTGACAAGTTCTTTATTTCATATTTCTAGAAGTGGTAAGTGCAAGACAAAGCACTCCATGTCACTTCACTCAATATACTGATAATTTATCTACATTTATTATGAAACTAACATTTTAAAAAGTAACACCCATAAATCTGAGCTACAAAAATTATAATTTTAGGAATTATTTAGAAACAAAGTTATTGTAAAAGATTTTCCATTAAACAAATGTATATGTCCTAAAATTTTACTGAAAAATACTTTTTAATAATCATGTTTAAACAAAGCATGTCAATATTTTTTTATCCTTTAGTAACAATTTGCCAAAAACAAACAAGATCTTTGAATAATACTAATGGTTAATCATATATTTTAAATTTTCTTTAAAATTTAACAAAAGTGAGCAAAAACTTGGACATTTTGCTCACTTTTGTTTTTTATTCTCATATTTTATTTCTTTACTCCATTAGCCAACATCTCAGTGACTTGTGAGGTTTGTATCTGTTTATTTTGACATAACTAGTTTGTACTTTCACACAAGTCGAGAACATGAAAAAATAGTCTTCAGTTCTATTGGATAAAATATTTCATTTCATTTCATGATGTTTTAATACAAATCAAATACCTATTTAACATTTACTTGTATATTATGGTAGATGAATTAAGTTCTGGAATTTCACTGTTAAAATGTAAATTTTGAATATAGCATACCAAATAATAAAAAAGTAAACATACCCATTTTTCTTTCAATATTGAACTATAAATTATGAGCAGGAAGTCATTTCCTTTGATTAATAACCCATCTGACCAGGTATAATGAATATTTACACATTATTATATATTGGTGTAGTACTTAAAATATCTGAAAGTATAACTATTATCAAGCCAAATTTTTTTTATGTAAGAAAGTCTTTCAAATGAAAGGGGCATAATATATATATAAAATATAGGATAAAACCCCTCTGTTTAAAACTCAGAAAAATTATAATAGCTTTCTATTAAAATTTTATCACAAAGAAATTCAAGTCTGTCAGTAATTTGAAATCCAAATGCATATAATAGCCTGAGGGAATTATAGTAAGGGTTGCTCCCAGGGTAAGCTATAAAAATGGCAATACTTTATTTAAACATGTATATAACTTCATCTGAAACATATTACTTTGAAATTATGTTAAAATAAAACTTAAAGTACATGTAATTATAAGGCCAAGCCTCTAATACATTTAATAATCATGTTTTAAAAGGTCATAAAGTTGTAGTTAATATTGAATATACTTTTAAACAATATTCCTATTTTGTTCTTTCTGTATAGTTAAAAATCCACTCAAACTTTATCTTAAAGTATAACTGCTGATTTTATTGGCAAACTTATAATAATGCATATGATCAACCTTTACTTAATTATTTGAGTCACAAACACAATTAATAAATCATCTTTGAAGTGCACTAACCATAATCAGTATATTCTGGAACAAGTCCAGGGGGCCATTAATCAAAACATGCAGAAAGGAAAGTGAGAGCCGCAGCCTGAACAGTTAGGTAAACACAGAGTGAAGCTAATAAAAACCTATCTTGGTTTAAAACCACCACTGTGTTTACTTTTGCAACTAAGATAAACATTATGATAAAATTAAAGTTGTGTAAAAAATGAGGTTTGCTCATGATGACCAAAGTAAATATATAGCAACTGCACATACATTTTATGTCCCTAATTTGACACTAAGGAAGTTTAAAGTTCAGTTACCAAAAATCTTCGAGAATTAGATATTTGAATCAGATAAATTACATTCTCCATGTGAATTAAGCACACACAGGTATCAAATATGTTGTGGTTTAAATTAGAAAGAAAGCAGTAAGTTGTTAGGAATTTTTAAGAAACAGGTATAAATATGAAAATAGGTTCTTTTTGAAAGAATAGAATGGCCAACTAGCATGTTCTAAATTGGCAGATGTAAATGATTAAACTGTAAAAAAATAAGTAAATACTTGAGTGAGTTGGAAATTAAATTTTCAATGACTAATAATATAAAATATGGTAGAATACAAACACATAACTATATATATATATATGTGTATATATATATATATATACACCAAATTAGCAAGTTGCTTTTAAAACCTGGTTTTCCATTGTGCTGTTTTCCCCCAAAATTGTCTTATTGGTTACTAAATAGGAGGAAAGATTTTCTGAGTTAACACACAGAAGGGTATGGGTTATCCTCATTTCTGTAAGAATTATGAGGAAAGAAAACGCTCCAGGGTTGACAACTCCATAAACATAGTTCCTTTCCAAGGAATAGGTTTCCAAAATTTAGCTGAAAATTCAGGGAAAATAGTGCTTTAAAAATAACAGTTCATCATATTCCTAGTGTGTCCTACTGAGATACTGCTTTCATTCACACGATCTCATCATTCACGCTGAAAGGTAGTCGCGAGGTGTCATTACAGATCCTTGCACTAACAGAGCTTTACAGTTCTATCTCCACTGTGTTCCTGTGCAGAAGTTTTGAACAAGCAGTCAAATCTCACTGAAACTCATCTTTATTCAAGTGTTCAACATTAATAATGTAGATATAAACAAAGCCCTGCATCATAGAGTTGTGGCGAGAATTAAATGAACGAAACTTAAATCCTTAACACAGCACACCTAGCGCATAGTTCTCAAATAAATATTAGTTATTGTAATTTTTGAAGCAGTGTAAGAAAAGAGCTAGAAACTATGGTCTTTGGGACAAGATGTCCTAGATTTGAAGTCTAAGGTGTTTGGGGCAAGTTATCTAATCTTCCTAGGTCTGAGATTCCTGATACATGTAATGGAAGTAGTTAAATGAGCTAACACATACAAAAGGCTTAGCACAACATCTAGAATATATGTAGTCAATGAATGTTAAATATTGTTATTATTATTGATAGATTAATCTAATATCTTATGTAAATATAAAATGTCATTCAGAAATATCAGGGGGCAAATGACAAGCTAGGGAAAACAAAGACTAACAGTTTTATAAGTAGCTCTTATAAAACAATAGCAGACAAAGATCTCCAGTGAAAATCAGCCGAGGTTATGAATATGAGTAGATAATAAACAAAAAATGAAGTTCTGATAATCAACACATACCATAAAAAATACTTATGCAGTGATAAAATATGAAAACTAAACAATGAGACATTTTTTATTTATTACACAATTTAAATGATCTGGCAATAATGAAGATGAACTGGAACACAATAGAACAAAAAGCAAATACTGCTTGTGAGATTAGAACTTCTCATAGCCTTCTGGAGGAATTCTGGAAAAGCATAACAAAGGACGAACAGGTACCGGACATAGGCCCTCTGACCTAGTAATTCCACTTTTTGGGGAATTCATTTTAAGGAAATAACAGTTGTATGTGAAAGTTTATGTAACACATTACAATATTCTTTTTAGTAACATAAATGTGGATAAGGCCTAAATGTACAGTATAGGAATTGGTTAAAGAAATTATGATACATTTATGTAATGGAATACTGTAAGTATAAAATGTTAAAGCAATGCACTTATTTAAATAGAACATATTTTTAAATTTTAAAACAGCAGGCTACATCATAAGTAGTTGATCCTGTATGGCATCTCCCTGTCTGATTCCCTGTCTTAGTTTCCAGTATAATCCTTACTTGGTTGCAACTTTGGTTTGGCTTTCTTCCTGGTCCCCTCTTCTGGGGCCTGAAGTCCTGATTCCAGGACAAAATTTCCACTTATATGCCCTTTGTTCAGATGTTAATTTCAATCATCTCTTAAAACTAGTTTCCTTTCAAGAAAGAGAATCTATAGAAATCAGAAGCAAAATGGGCGGAAGAAGGTAAAGCAGAAGAATTGCAAAGTGAGTTGAAATGGGCTGAAACAGTTGAAGATGTAACAAGCAAGAAAGTACTAATTAAATAATTTAATTTGAACATTTTGTCAGTCGGTCAATTTTATTAACTGGTTGCTAAATTCAGTGAGACTGGGATATTGAATCAATTTAGTCAAGTAAGAAAATAATGATTGGATTAATTAATCAAATTTTTAAAATGATCCAACTAGTCTACCTGGCCACAATTGACATCGTGTAATATCAAGGGAATGCTATGAATAGGCTTTTATTGTGTTCACTTTTTCAGGATGTTGGAAGAATTAAGAGCTCTCAAATTTGAAAAACACTTAAATGTAGAATTCTTCCTTGATAATGTTGTATGATAAAAAATGACCTCATTAAAAATTTAAGCTGGGTGACTAATGGAGCCTGAATGTAGTGCTATTTCATTTAGATACACACTATGCTCTTGTATATTTATAGAGAGTAATTTCACAATGTTCTTGTTTATACTCAGGATTTTACTATATAAATGTGAAAGTAATTTTACTATTTCTGTAGTCTTTGTCAGCTGGTTCATTTTGTTTAACATATGGAATTAAAAAGTCATACTGAGCAATTCTACAAATCACAATTTCAAGCGATGCAAGGTAATAAATAGCAAGGAATGTACAACATATGGTTATGTTGAATAATAGCTCTTAGTGTTGATGCTAGCTGACAGAGCGGGTGAGTGTTCTCCAAGCATGATCATATTGTGCAAATTAGTCACACTAAATTTTTTAATGAATATTTATCAATATATGCCAGATTTGAGGAGTTCAGAGTCGTACTAGAAGTGGGAAATTAAAGATCAAAAAATATTATTGAAAAATGAATTTACATTTCCAAAAAAAGGCCAAATGGAAGCACAATTCTGCACCTGAGGACTGCTGACACGTGCCAATGTAAGCTAGTATCCCTGTGAACACGCAACGTAAGTGTTAGTATATGTTCTCAATTTTCTCGTTTCCTGTATTTCAAAAGAATGAAAGTTTTTATTATCGGGAATCCAAAATTGTGTGACCTTAGCCAGTATGAAACCAGAGTTAAAAAGGAGGAAAAGAAATTAAGCCCAAGAGCTTTACACAAATTTTAAATGACGGCATCTAAGAAGATGCAATAATGACCAACGTTGAGTTTTCTAGTCAATCTTGCATTTTTATAACTCTTAAGAAGAGTTAAAAAAAAGTACAGCATAAAAGGTAGGAAAAACAGAAGACAAATCTCCTGTGATGTGAGAAAAGAAATGCTATCTTGTGTACAGAGAAAGGATGAATTTTCAACCAAGGCCACACTACAGTCTTGCTCTGGCTTCTGAGAGGCTCTCAGCCTCATTGCGCTTCCTCCTTTCCTTGCTCCCTCCACTCCCACTTTTCCTCTGGGAGCATGCTCACAAGCTCTTCCTCTGCTCAAGTGCTGTGCTCTAAACTTGGACTATTCTTCACCCTTCAGGTTAGAGCTCAAATGATGATTCCTCAAGCTATATTCCCCTCCTCATGTTCCCTTTAAATTCTTAAATCCTTCAAAAGTTTTCAATTATATATCTAACTAATGAAATAATTAAAACTTGTCTTCTTTCATATAGACTAGGCTTTATGGAATTTGGAATTGTGCTGGTTTGCTCAGCAATGTTCCCCAAGTGCTCAGCATGAAAACATTCTGTTAGATGAATGATGAATGAGTGAATGAATGAATGAATGCCATAGTCAGAATTTTTTTGTTCTCAACAAACAACAATATCTACTGTGCATTTCCTTAGTCAATGTAAAATCATGTGGTAATCAAACAGTGAATAGAATAAATTCTATTGAAAGGCAGAGGATACAGAACATTGTGAGAGTCTGACAAAAATGTTTCACATCTAGTATAGGCTTAGAGTTGAAAACATGTAAGGAAGTCGGGCTTCCCTGATAAATTAAGTGGGATATAATGGCTGATATGCCATGGTAATATGAACTCTAAACACAAAACTTTCTGTGCAATCTTCTCTTCACCACTTAGAGAAGTATAAAAAATTATGTAATATGTTCATTCTCAGTTAAGCCTTTCTAGATAAACATTGCTTACAAGGAAAATGGGAGGGTAGAATATCTTTGTTCACATATAAAATTCCTTAAATATTCAGAATTTTGAAACCTCTTGAAAATAATCATCTAAGAGTTACTTCTATTGAATGTTCTTAGAACGTACACTTAAGAAGATATGCATCCAAATAGTTAATATACTTTTACCATAGAACAGGTGTACAAGCGGGCAATACCTTCGAGCAGTGAACTGAAAGGACACAGCATATACTCCAATAGCCTCATAAACTGTAGTTCACAAATGCTGAACTAACAGTTTATGTTGGTAAGATAATACTAATAACAACAATAATAATAATTAAACTGGTTTTATGGCTAAATTTGGTGAGTGAAAGTAACTCATCCATGTTAAGAAAGTCTCTTTTCTCTTTTATGAACCCTGGAGAATACGTCGTTGATTTAATCCACTGAATAATTATTTAAAATCAGTCATTAGCTATGTGAATTCAGGTAAGTTATTTAACCTTTCAGTAACATTGTACACTATAGTTTTTGACATTATTTAACAAAATTGGGTTAACATTTCCATACTAAACAGTTTCCACTTAAGATAGTCTTATTATTTTTTAGAGTAAGGGACTTTGAAAATTACATTTGTCTTGAGTTACAAAATAATTTTAAGATACTAGGAGTAACACATTCTTTTAGAACTTCCAAAACACACTGGATTATTTAATTATAAAAGCTGTGACTGTTAGAAATGCGCTATTTAGATTCCTATTTTTTGTGAATATTTTCTTAATTTTCTCATACGGCTAAAGAGTAATTATTTTCATATAAGGATGGAATTATACTTTTCAAGTTCAGAATTTATCTTCATTACAGCTTTTGCATTGACAAATTAATGTGCTAAATTTTCCTGTATGAATGGTTTATCAGTAATCATGACACTATCTACTCATTACAGTTTTAGAGCACACTCTGAGAAGTCGCCTTTGCTTTACTTGCTTCTTTACATCTTTCTGAGGAAAAACCTGTTGTCTTTCTACCATGGAAAAACACAGAAAGGGGCTAAGAAAATGTCAGAAGTGGAAATTGAATAGAATTGAATCATTATTATATAGTTTTACTATTTTTGTTTAATATTAATTCCTAAAATGTTAGGCATACTTATCCAAAGCAAATACACTTATAAAGAGTTTGACTTCACTTTTCCAATTTTAATATGACATAACAATATACTTTAATAGTATCCACAGAATATGATCAACAGTTTCACTGTAGTGTTCAGACACATTTTCTGGTGAAAACTATTTTGTATTTTCACTATTTAGTATTTTCATTTACTAAAATAAATTTACTACAAATTACTACAAAGTTCTCTTTTATATTTGATATATATAATTTGCCTGGAAATTTTAAAAGTTTATTTACAAATTGAATGCTCTCAGTTGAAAAATAATATAATTTTTATCAAAGGCAGCTAAATTACAATGACTACTTCATATTACCATCTCATAAACTCCAAATACCTTTTAACCATGAACATGAATTAATTATGATGTACAAACATGTAGGTGAGACGGAACTGGAGAGCTCACCAGTTAGTTCAAAGCATAACTCTCTAACAAAGATCAAAAGTGGACCTCGGATTCCAATAAAATGTCCTGAAGTAAAAAATTCTGTTGACAGAATTTTTTAAAATTTGGAATGTAATTCTAAAGATTCTAATTTAGAATCTTAAGGCTGGTGTATTCCCCTCGCTCTGTTCCTGTGCTCACAAAACTATTTGTGGATATTTCTGCCTCTCAGTAGATTATAACAAGCTCCTTGAGATGATGGACTACGTACAGGCTTTAGAATAAAATATTGGCTGTGCTGCTTTGAAAAACTAACTATATCTTTCCATTGGTTTTTCCTCTGGAAGAAGGAAATTAATACCTACTTTGCAGGGTTTGTGTGAGATTTAAGTGAGAGTTATTTATCATTGTATCTCTCTCTCTAAATCTTGTTGTGGTAACAATGAGAGTATCAAAATAAATGCTCAAATAAATTTGAAAATTACCATAATTTTGTTTTATTGATTAGTAGAATAGTTCAGATTAGTATAGATTGGTACTTAGTTTTTTTAAGCATACAAAATAATCCACAGCATTTAGAAATGTACTAAAAATTTTACATTGTGAAATATTTATAAATGCACAAATTTAAAAGATGAATAAATTTATCATCCATAGACATCTTATATTTTTTAATGTTATATTTTTAAGAACCTTGATTGCTAATAGCTAATAAACATGTAAGTAATTTATTGCTGATTAATGTTTATGTTTTGAAAGTGGTAAATTGTTCAAAGTCCAATAAAATTATAGATATTAGAAGAGAATTTATAGATAATCTAGTTCAATCCTTTCATTATAGACATAAGAAAACTATACCCCAGGAAGATGAAATAACTTGGACAAAAACTGGTAGAAATTAAAAACAAAGATTAAATTTTGTATCAATGATCATCCCTTTCTCACTTTGTTCTTCCAATGCAGAGCTGGAGAAGCCAAAGAAAAAATACAGAAGATGATCAGAGGGAATATATGAAGGGACTAGAGGACACAGACTTTCTTAAAAAAGGGCTTAGGGAACTGTGAAGTTTAGGGTTAGAGGCCAATATCTTTTCACCACTAAGTAACAATCTTATTCACATCTGCATTTGTTTGGGAAGCTAGAGCACACTAACCTAACTGATACACAGATCGTTGATGAGAACTTATCAGAGTAAAAAGGTGTTTAGAAAGGTAGAAATAGATAGTATTGATATTTAAAAACATAAAGATTCATCATCAGTATTTGAACCGAAAAGTCCACAATGAAACAATTAGCAGGCAATTCAAAAAGCTAACATGGTTTATACCAACTTTTTAAGTAACATATACAAAATAAATATTGGCATGATCATCTAAACATGGAAAAGAAAATGAACACAATATTAACTGCGTATCTGTTGGAAGAAACAAACACACTGCCTTTAGTAAAAGCTTAAATAAAACATTTAGTCTTTGATTCATATCTAAACTTCTTTCATCATTGTACTATGCCTATAAGAAACCTATTTAAGCAATATATGTATTCAGAAAAATTTTAGTAACCTCAAAACCTTGTATTTAGTTCACACACAGAGCAGAAAGACATAAGATAACAGTTTTCCATGTAAAACCAATATATTACATTATTCTCCTAGGCCCTGAAATCTTTATCATACAGAACACTGAGACCAAAAGTCCCATGAGGGCAGGGGCGATGCCTGTTTTCTCCTCTCGGGAATCCTCAGCATCCTCTAGTATAGCTGCATATAACTGATACTCATTACTCATTTGCATACAGTTTGACTGAGTGAAGTACAGAATTGTCTGAATATTTCAAAATGTAATTTTATTTTGCCATATTAACCTATAGGAGTAGTTTGCTTACTCTAATGTTTGCAAATGGGAAATATTTTCAGTTCATTATTTTAGAGGTAATACAATACTCTGAACTCTGTGAAGCCGGGGGATTATGAGCTAATAAATAAATTTACATAATAAACACAAACCAGCAAGAGCAGCTCATCACACTGGGTTCTCACATATATTGTCTGGAGACATAAGGGACCCTCTTAGTATACAAATGGCATTTTCAAGTGCTAGTAGATCAGGCCAGTTGTGGAGAGAATAAAACCCAATGAGAAATAGACAAACAAAATAATTTCAGTATTAACTGTAAAATTCTTGTTTTTATGCAGCAAACTCGAAAACTCCCTCCTGCCAGGCTGTCAGTCTCCTGAAGGCGTGGGCTGCGTGCGCCTGACTTGGCGCCGTCATTGTCTCTCAGGACTCCTGCACATTTTTACAAGTTTTTGAGGAATCCAAGAGCTTTTGTTTATATAGACTACATTTGTCATATACAAAATTAAAATTAAAACAATCTTAAAATCTTTATTAATTCATTTAAAAATAAATCCAGTATATGATAACACAGATAATGTACTCTTTATTTGAAAAAAAAATCATTGCTTTTCCCACAGATAAAATCTTGCGAGGGCAATGTTTTACACTTTTAATAATCTGTCTGATGGCTGGCTTGAATAAAAATCATTGGATTCTCATTAGTTTCTGCATTCAATCACATTTGAAATGTTATTCTTATTGAAGTATATGAAGAAACTCTGGCCTCGCCCAGGTATGGACCTGAGGAACAGCTACCTTGTGGATCACCACACATGCCTTGGGGACACCCGGGGGTCCTCATTGCACACTTTGAAACCACTGGTCTGTAATATCGTCTGTCATGTGACTATTGCTCAATAACTATTTGCCAAATTAATGAGAAGTTTAAAGAAAAAGAAGTAAGTTCTCAGGCATACATAACACGTATTCAAACATGCAAATTATTTGCCCATTTGTTTTTATTCAACTGATGGTATTCCTTTGTTTATTAACCCAGCTTCTCAATTCATTACAACTAAATTGGGATGCAGATCGAAGGGAAGGTAGGCAGAACTGAAGAGTGAACTATAAAAATAAAGTATGTAAGTCTAAAATTAAATAAAAATAAATACACATGAAAAAATTCCAAGCATAACCAAATCAAGTGGTTAGCTTGAATGCTATATGCGTTTCTTTAAAGCAGTAAATTAGATTGAAACACTTCATGGAACACAAGCTGCATTCTAATATTTTTACTATCTTATATGTCATTTCTAATTAATCTATACAAACCACAAGAAAAAAATTTGCTTATATTTTTGGCACTTCCGTTTTAAATATTAACAGGAGTTAATTGAATACCAGGAAAATATATGAATTTAAACACTATACAAGATCCAAAATCATAATTCCTGCTCTTTAAAAATAGCCTTAAATTCAGAAATAGAAATATAATTTTTAAGATATTTTTTAATGTAAATTCACTATTTGGCCAACAATAAGATGACTTACTTTTCCTTTTCTTGAAGCTGATGTTCCTGAACAGCCACTTTAGGTTTCGTCCCGAGATTTTTTTGCGTTCGCTGCCTCCTCTTTCTACTTGGTGCAATGTCAGTGACATCAGGACTTGAAATAATGGAATCATCTCTTTTTAAAGTAGCTAAAATAAAGCGATATAAAAATGTGACCCACCAAAATTATGCATTATAGTTTGTGAGTAAAGTATTAACTTGCTGTTTTAGCCCTAATTAAAGTGACATAAACACAATAAAACTAAGAATCCTACAACACTGATTCAAAAGAACCTGTGAACCCCAATGTTCATAGCAGCATTATTTACAATAGTCAAGTGCTGGAAACAACCTAAATGCCCATCAATAAATGAGTGGATCAAAAAACTGTGGTACATTTACACAATGGAATATTATGCAGCAGAGAGAAAGAAGGAGCTCCTACCCTTGGTGACAGAATGGATGGAACTGGAGAGCATTATGCTAAATGAAATAAGCCAGGTGGCGAGGGACAAATACCATATGACCTCACCTATAAGTGGAACTTAATCAACAAAACAAACAAGCAAGTAAAATCGAACCAGAGACATGGAAATGAAGGAGAAACTGACAGTGACCAGAGGGGTGGAAGGAGGGGAAAAATGGGGGAAAGAAGGGGGAGGGGCAAGTCAAGGAGCATGAATAGTGGACTCAGGGGCATGGACAATGGGGTGGGGATTGACTGTGAGGGGCCCAGGGGAGAGCAACAGGGAAAAAGGTGGGACAACTGTAAATACACAACAATAATTAAAAAAAAAAGTAAAGTAAAAAAGAAGGTTTTTTTTTAAACTTTTTGAAGACGTGAAGTAAGCCAGTTAGTGTGTAATACTTTAATATTCATATAAAACATAAAGTACATTATATACATGGAGTAATTTGACCAAAATGACCTTTGCCTATCTTGAGCAACAATCTTCCCACATGCTTTATAGGCACTTTGATCTCTTGGTGCTAGAACTACATAGAAGTGCCTCAGAAGCACCTCTAAAAGGCATTTGGATGGAAAAAATAATGCTATGGGAATAATACAAATCAAATTGATACTAAACAACAATTATTAGCACAAATGGAAATTTATCATAGTGATCCAGAGATAGTTACACAGGCTTTTTGACTAACAATGAGGACTTAGCACAAGAAAAATGTAAGAAAATACTAATAAGCCCTGGCCAGGTAACTCAGTTGGTTAGAGCATCATACTGATAAGCCAAGGTTGTGGGTTTCATCCCTGGTCGGGCACAGACAAGAATCAACCAATGAATGCATAAATAAGGGAACAATAAACCTATGTTTTTTTCTCTCTCTGCCTTCCTATCCCTCCTTAAAATCAATACATAAAAATTTTTTAAAAAGAAAATATTAACAGATGTCTCTAATGTAGTAAACCATTAAATTGCCTCTAAAGTGTTTGATTATACATGAAACAGAAGCAATAATAGGAACATACTTGATTTACATCCCTTTATTCTCTTATAAGAAAATTAGTTACAGAGAACTTGAGGGGAGTTTAGAATTCTTTCATATAATACACAGTGTAATCTGTTATAATACCTATTTCTATAAAAGAAAAGAGATCCTTTGCTATTGGTAAATAATAAACAATATCAATATAATTTGGACTTTGGATGTCCTGTTAGTTCATGATTTTTTTCCCCTAGAATGTTAATGGCTTAAAGTAATCAGAGTCAAGCTTTCATCCCAATTAAAGAGAAAGACTTGGCAATGTATGAAGGCCTAAAAAAATGAAGATGAGTTGTTAAAAATCCTGTACAAGTACATTTTTTAGCACAAATAGGGACTGGTCCAGTAAAACCAATAACACTACATTTTTTAAAAGTTCAGCTCTCTGTTAAATCTGCAATTACAGCTGAACAAGCTGTGGAGACATTTCTCCCTGTATCCTGAATCCGATATCTAATTTACATGAAACTCCTGGAATCAAATGCATTCATTAACTCCCATCTCCATTTAAGAGGAGGTGTGATGCTGGGCACAAATGTTGCTAAAGAATGAATGGAGTTAATATTTTTATTAGGATCATAATGAGAGAACTAAAAGCAACCTAAAGCTAAATGGACTTTGCGTGGTCTGCACAAATCTTAACTTTTTTCCTCCATGAGCTCTATTATTTTTAGTGTACAATTCTGCAGAAGGAGAGGTTTTTCAAGTACACATTTATCACATTCTAGAAGAAAACACTGTATTTTGAGTTCTCCCTCTGCAGTTCATGCTTCTCTGGGTGACCTGAGATCACTTAGACACCATTGGCCATTCATTCTCTTGTTCTTTTTGATTATTTTTTTAAAAAGCATTTTTAAGAGCATATATATTGGGCGCTTTGCTATGAGTTTTATATACATTATCTTATTAATCTTTAACTTTGTGTAGTACTTATTATTACTACCTTTACTTACTAGGAAACCAAGATGGTTAAGTAACCTGACCAAATCATACAAGCTTTGTTTGCTATATTTTGTCATATGACAATTAAAAAATGTTTCTCCCTAGTTGGGTAAATTAGTCTTAGATCAAATATTAATTGCATGCCCTTCAAAGCATATTTTACTTTCCAAAGCTGTTTAAGTTACTAAGAAATTTAAGTTCTACTATATTTCTTATGCATTATTTTTATTAACCCCTAATAATGTATTATTAGGAGAAGGGTAAATTTTTTAAGAAAATGGTAGAACCTAAGTGCCCATCAGCAAATGAGTGGATCAAGAAACTACGGTACATTTACACAATGGACATGCAACAGCATGGATGGAACTGGAGAGCATTACGCTAAGCAAAATAAGCAGGCGGTGAGGGACAAATACCATATGATCTCACCTTTAACTGGAACACAATCAACAAAAGAAAAAAGCAAACAAAATATAACCAGAAACATTGAAATTAAGAAAAATCTAACACTAGCCAGAGGGAAGGGGGGAGGGGAGAGTGGGGAGAAGGGTTTTCAGGAACTACTATAAAGGACACATGGACAAAACCAAGGGGGAGGGTGGAAGCAAGGGAGAGAGGTGGGTTTGGATGGGGTGGGGAGGAGGGAGGGGAGAAAATGCAGACAACTGTAATTGAACAACAATAAAGTAAATTTAAAAAAAAGTATTCAGTAAAAAACAAAACAGTTTCTCTGAACACATTCAGGCTGAACGATTTCCCTATTTTTATTAAGCTAGGAAGTGATTAAGGAAGAAAATTCTGGTTTACTAATTTCTTACCCCAGTCTGCTCTCACCTAGGATGTGTAAGAAATCAGCAAGGTATAGGCCTGTCTATGACAAAATTAGCAAAACTGTCTGAGTTAGAGAGCATTCAACTGTAGACAGACTTGAAAAATGGAGAAAAGTTGCATTTAATGACATGCTGGACAGCTAGGAGGGAAGAAACTTAAGTTTAAATTAAAATATATAACAAAATTAAAATAAAGTCACCAAAAAGTCTGCCACTCATTTCAAAACTAAATAATGGCTTACACATTGGCATCCAAAAGGATGTTTTATATGTGATATGGTTTATTATTTGCTATAACTTCTACAATTTACTTTAAAACATAATGCATTTAAGTGTGTAGTCAGTAAGAGTGACTTATAATCCAGGTGTTGCTAACTTCTACTCAAGAATGCACAGACCAGAAGCAGTTTGTTGGAATTCTATTCAATAATAATAATCTCCATACTCTTAAAGAGGCCACTAGAGGAACGTTTGCAATTTATCTCAACCAGTAACTGATGATTTATTAATTAGTATACTGAATGACAAAAATGTGTGTATCTCTTGGTGAACACAGGCAGGAAAACAAGTGTGATGAATATTGCTATGGGATCTCATGAGTGAAATTAAAGGCACTCGAGATGTAGTGATTGGCTAAATGTGTTAGAGGTCATCTCTATCATTTTGCAAACGAGGCGTGAGAACCCGCGGAGGTCTGTTTGCCCTGAGAGACATGCCCTGTGCTAAATCTTCACATGGTTCTGCGTCTAGTTGTGACCTCTGGACAATTGTGGTTGCCTAACATCAGGGAGAACCATCATTCTTGCCTCAGGAATCTTTATATTTGCCCAAAGTAAACATTTTTTTTGAGGGAGTGGCTGTGACACCTAAAAGGACAGGAAACTGGAATTTCTTTAAGCTTTAGGGCAGGTTCATGAATTCTTTTGTGCTTACTCACTAGTTGGTATTTTTCTGTATGTGTGGGCAAACAACCTGATAATTTATTATCATTATCCCCACACTTCAAATTTCTTGGTATCTACCCTTATTTACCACAAAGAACCAAAAGTTGTGTGTAACCACGTGTTTCAGGTCGGTTCACGGCACCATTTCTTTCCCATTCTCCTGACCAGGCTTCCACTCTCCAGTCTTGTAGCCACTGTTGTGAGGAAAAGGGACTGGCAGGCAAGCTAATTACTGTTGAAACTGAATATATAGTTTCTTGGTTTTTGTTTTGCACCATTGGAAATAGCTTTCCCTTCAGTTTATTACATATATTCTCTTAATTTATATATTCACTTAAAATAAAGTTTTCATAACATTTATATAGTCTTTAATAAAAGAAAAAAAATGTTCCATCTTACCCTTTCCTCTCTACCCCTGCAATGTCCGAAACTAGGAAAAAAAGGTGCTATACTAACACTTGGTACCTAAGTACTAAATTGCTCATGTCAAGCAGTCCTCCAGTTTGAACTCATCCTACCTCTGTCCTGTCCTGGTGCTAATGTTTGGTCCTCTCATTCCACTTGGTCTTGATGCTCGATGCTTTATGTCTATTCTGACACTGGATCCCTTCAACAATGATTCTAGGTCTACAAACCAGCAAAGCTGCTTTATATACAACAGGAGGGATCTGATCTACATCTACAGGAAGTCAAATATGGGATTTCCAAAATGTCTGTATTATTCAGAACCTTACATATTTTAAGGGCAAGAATTAAAGCTTGTGCTTTCAAGTCTTGCATTCCACTTTAAAAAAAAATCAATTCATATTAAGTTTACTGGTTATACATACTGGTTTGAGATATGAAGAGGAGCTTGAATAGAAATGGAAAAGAACAGCAAATGTTCGAAGGGAATGAGGAGGGTAGCCTGGTTAGAGCAGTGTTCATGCATTAAATGACTGGATAAAGATGGGCATCAGAGAAGGAAAGGATACAGAGAGATATGCTGCATAAATTGGAAGTTTTCATATCCAGGCAGAAGGGTATAGATATGATATTGACTGGGGAGTTTTTTCTGAGCTTCCACCTCCAGAATTCTCTGTTTTTAATATTCATCAGTCTCTATGATGACAGTGTGTCTTGCACCAGTCCCAGGAATTTTTTTTAAAAAGAAAACAAAAAAGAAAAAGAAAAACAATTGCCAATTAACGTTCTACAGCTGAAACACTTATTGTCAGAGCTGTGGGATGATTTTCAAGTTCTCATTAGGTTCACTGAATCTAGAGAACGGAGAATCTTTACAGAAGCCTTGCTAATGTGAAAGGTGGCTCCACAGAGAGTCACACTTCTTCCCATGTGACAGGCCTGCAGGAGCCTGGCAGCTGTTCAGACATGCTGAGCAGAGGGCTGGCTTCCTGGGCACTCTCACTGTGCAAAGAAAGTGAAACTGTCAACTGAACTGCTGGCAATCTGCATAAATCCCATGAGTTGAACTACCTGGTAAACTTAAGTGTCTGACCATTAAATCCTTAAATCTTAGTATTTTTAAAACCATTTTTCAGGTTTATAAGTTGTTTTTATCAGGGCCTCATTATTATCTCCTGTCTATGGATATTTTCTCTCTTCATATAATACGTATCTTCACATACAGATTCTACAAAGCTCTGAGATTGCCACATTTCATTCCACCCCCACCCCAACACACAGTCCTATTTACACCCTCTGCACAAAACAAAAACTTAACGTCTTGAGGCATGTTCTTCGTGGCAATGGCTACTTAGCTCTTAGATTATTGAATAAAACAGTCTCTGGTCTTTAGTTCCCTTGGCTATGAAGAAATAAATATGTGCTGTTTGCAATAGGCCATATCCAAACAAGTAACTTTCAGTGGTTCCCACGACCTATAAAATAAAGTCCTAAAGATCCCAGCTCTGCATTCAAATCGCTCTACAATGCAACGCGCACTTGCCTCTCTGACCACACCTCCCACAAATCTCCTACCATAGTGTGTAAGTCGTTCCAAGGGCTCCGGGGCCCTACATCTTCCTTGTTGTTCCTACTTTCTCTGTCTTGAATGTCTTCCACTCTCTACTGGCTCACCTGTGTGCTCCCTCCCAGCACAGCCCATTTTGGTCATCTCAGTTATCCCAAGTAGTTCCAGTCCACAGCAATCTCGCCTTCCTTTATGGGATGCACAGTTTGAACCACTCATTTTGCACATACTGTCTTGTATTGTTATTCTTTTTATGTATAGCTTCTGTTTCTGCAATCAGATTATAAACACCGTACACCTAGCTGCCATTCTTGATACTTTGCTATCTCCCGATCGTATTACCCAATAGTGCTACACATGAGAAATATAAACACTTGAACTCTTATTTTCAAATGTGCATCTTATTTTTAAATCAAACTTAATTACCTATGGACGTCCAGATGAGGTGCATGAAAATATCAAATCACAAGAACTGGGCCTGGGTGTCTAATTCTGCCATTGACCTTGGACATATTACAGGATCTTTTTAAGTTCCTCAGCTAAGAAATGTATATTAACCAAGATTTCTCACATGATTAAGTGATATAAATCATAATGTAAGAAATATTTGATATCAGATATTTGATATTAAAGTATTATTAACAATGTGTGTGTCCTAACAAAAATTAAATTGAGGTTCATTTAGATGAATTTGAAGGTCTTTTAGGCTATCTTCTATAACTTCTTAGACACATAAAAATAAAATAACAAAAAATTAAGATGAATTCATGGTTTTCTAATTCCAAATAAACCAACTCTCTTAGAACTATCATATGTTATGAATATAAGGTAATCCTTTTGTTATGACTATGTTTTGCTATTTTATTCATTTATTTACTTCATAAATACTGATTGTTTATATCAATAAGTGATTTTGTTTTATTTCAAAATATGTAAAATGTTGAGGGGAAAAACAAAAATCCAAACTTTAAAATACTACTCTAAGTAAACCTGAAACTTCATAAAACATACTCTTTCTTCCATCAGGGAAAACAACCAACCAAGGACTTGGGTTGCCCTGGTCTCTGCAGTTTGTATCACTGACAGGTGTAAGATAAGCCAAAAGAGAAGCTGAGATAAGGTTGGTAACACCATAGTTCAATAGCAGGATCTTAAAGTGACCTGTCTCAGGGCAGTAAATTTCTAATCTGACCAAACAAGCAAACATTATTTTCCCTCACCATTCATCAAATAGCCCTTTTCCAAATCTGTAATCAGTTGCTACCCAGTTTTCACAATCTAATCTGAATAACTGATGACCATCTTACACAAAAGGTCAACAGTCTAACCTCCTAATCAGCAATCACCAAATAAAGCAACAATTAACACTGCACTAAACAATTAAAAGGTGTCTGTGTGTGTGTGTGTGTGTGTGTGTGTGTGTGTCTGTGTACATACACTTTTCCAAAAGTCAGGCTCCTCTTTCAGCCAGCACAGCTGGAAGTCAGACTTAATGACAAATACCTATTGACAATGGGGTAACCTGAGAGGTCATCTTTGGAAACCCAATACTCTCAATGTCAGAAGCAGGGTGGGCCACTAAAGATAAAGTACAGATTCCAGAGGCACAGCATTAAAAAAAAAAAGTTAGTTGACTATATTAAGTATTGTTCTATACCTATAAAACAATCTGATTTTTTTAATTAAAAAATTTAGTACCAAATAAATTCCATTAACTTAGGGATTCTATCATTCCTTCACTTGTTCAGCAGGTATTCATTGAGTGTATTCTATGTGTCGGGCACTATCCAGAACACAGCACCACCACGTATTCAGAAAGTTTACAACTCGGTAGGGCAGAAGCACACACTATTTGCAAGAAAGACAAAAGTCACACAAACAATTATAAAGGGACTAATCTGGAAGTTCTAAGATACATAAAACTTTCTAATCTCTTACTATTTTTTCAAATTAATCTGTGAAGCATCAGTTTTTCTTTTCCATTATCGAACACGAACTATAACTTGATTCTTTACATTGTTTTTCCTGTTGTGTCGATATTTCTTTTGAAAGTATAATCATCAGTAACAAATGGCTCTGAAGTAGATTTCCCAAAAGAGAATATTAAAAGGTTAGCTCGCTGTGAGAAAACTGACAAGAAAAGACTGAGTTTCTCAAAACACTTAATTTGAAAAAATATATGCATCCCTAAATTGAAACTATACAGTCACCTTTTTGCATAGTCCTTTATATGGCCCCATAAAATCCTTAGCAGACTCACCACACTTATAATTTATGTAATATTTATAAGTTCCATGAAGGCAGGGGCTGACTTTGTTCTATGCACTGTTAGTATAAGACAGACTAGCACAATCTCTGACACACAGTATTTCCTCAACAAGTGTTAGTTGATAGACTAATATAAATTCTTACACAATGGAATTCTACACAGCAGAGAGAAAGAAGGAGTTCCTACCCTTCACAACAGCATGGATGGAACTGGAGAGCATTATGCTAAGTGAAGTAAGCCAAGCAGTGAGGGACAGATACCATATAATCTCACCTTTAACTGGAACATAATCAACAAAAGAAAAAGCAAGAAAAACATAACCAGAGACATTGAAATTAAGAACAATCTAACAATAGCCAGAGGGGAGTGGGGAGGGGCTATGGGGAGAAGGGTTTTCAGGAACTACTATAAAGGACACATGGACAGAACCAAAAGGGAGGATGGAAGCAGGGGAGGGAGGGAGGTTTGGAGGGGGTAGGAGGCGGGGAGGGGAGAGGATGCAGACAACTGTAATTGAACAACAATAAAGTAACTTAAAAAAATTCTTAAATACTAATAGACTTAATAATAAATAACTCCTTAAAATTATTTTGAATCTATGTAAAATATGGCACTATTGGTTAGATATGGCTGCTGCTGCCAGTCCAATTAACATTAAAGGAAAAATATTAGCGGGGAAAAGCAGTTTATGAAAGAGAAAAATTAACCTCCAACTGATATCATTTTTGTAGTTAAAAATAACAAACATTGGAAAGAGGTTTAATGGTTAATACATTTTCAGAAAACAAAACTACAATTTTTTAGCTTTCACCAGCTTTACACAAGGGTCTGTGCCTGTGACCTATGTCATAAAATGTTTGGAGCCAACATAAAACTTTTATTGTTGTACATGAGTCACAGGTATGGTCTTCTCTCATCTTAAGACTCTTTTTAGTGTTTTATTTCATAAAGATTTAAAGGTTTTTGAAATTTCATTCTTTTTATTTTGCTCAACTTGTAATAAAACCTGGGTCTTTTACCCAGGTTTTAGGATTTCACTGAACTAGTATAAGTTTAAAACTGGACAAAAATAAAATATAAAACCTTTCTAAAGAAGTAATACAGGGGATTTTTCAGTTTTGTTTTGTTTTTTTAATGTGTAGTACTAGTATATTATCTGCAGTAACTCTAGGTTAACTGGTTACAACTCAGATAAGATCACTAGTTTAACTAGCAAGTCAAAATCAGAATAGGACAGATGTGGCAAAAGTGAAGTGCTGAACAAACTGTATGGTGAACTGGATAGATAAGAATCATTGATGTTGGTCACAAGTCCTCTCTGAAAAATAATAGGGATAGAAAGAAGGACCTCACTGAGCTTATTTGACAAGAAAGACTCTCAACTTCATTTCTGCAGCATTTGCTTAATCTTAGAAAACTTTGGAATAATTTTGACACATTAACAAAAAGCCCTCTCTTTGACTTCTTTATAGTCCTTTACAAAGAGGTTAATGACTTTGCGATATGATTTAACCAGTTTGTAGTGGTTCTACAAAGAGGTAAATATGAGACTAAATCTCAGAGGCTTTCCTTGAAAACTGTGGAATGATTTTCAAAAAGGAGATTTCCTAGTCCACGGCGCTAGACACACTGTCTCAACTAGCCCTCAGACCCAAACACCATGAAGGCCATGCTTTAATGGGAAGGACTAAAACAAATTCTCTGCCAAATGGCCAAAAAGGTAGAATAACGTTTATACTGAGTTGATACTACAGAAGTATCCTACACCTGACTCTCTCAGTCACTGCCTGACGAGTGCAGGCAAATCACGGAAGGCTTCTGTGAAGGTTTTTCTTTCTGTCTGTAAAATTCAGTGGAGTGAGACCAAATAGTTACTCCTGGTATAAAAATGCTTAATTCTATAATTAGTTATTATGCTTTGCAAAATGATTACATTATCTGAATTTGCTAAGAAAAACTAAATGCACTTTCAGAACATTGTGAAGCACTTTTAAGTTACTATTGAGTTAAATGCCTTGCCCAAATGAGAAAGTTTTTCTTCAGAAATTTCATTTCTAAAAATCCACCTGCTTTTTTTTATTACTTTGTTTCATATGGCTTGTGCTTTTTAAATTTTTTAATAAAAATCTTATCAAGTTTTTATTTAAAAAATGTTTTGTGTATTCATTTGTCATAATAGTCAAAATTAGACAAACAAGAGCAAAATTATTTTAAGCATTGACGTGACAAAGAGAGTAACATTTGGGACATTAATTATAGTTTATTATGAATACATACTCTTAACATGAGGTCTTACATGTATGAAGTTGTTTATTGTAAACTACAATCACTGTTAGAGACGTGTTAACTTCCCATTTTCGGCATGCCATCTTAGTAATGGGCAGCCTTAGCACAAACCTTCATAAGACCACAAACCCCACAACTTGCCTCGAGTGAAGCAGAAATCATTTTTGATGCCTTCTAAAACTCCACTGTTCACATCCAATCAGCACCTCCTAAAAGTTCTTGAACTTGTCTGATAACTCTCTGCACTCCGTACTTTCATAAACTTTTGCCTAAATTACTGTTATAGTTTAAAAATGGCCAAAGTAGTTACAATTCATTCATTCCCTACAAAATGCCTAAGGGAATTTTTCTAAAACTGCAAATCTGATCAAGTCATGTCCTTTTCACTGCCTTGAAGACAAAGATAAAATTTCCTAATGCACTTTAATATCTGTTTCTTTTCCTGATTTAACTTACTTTTACAGCCTTACTGAACTTTGTCTGATGTACTATCCTTTCTCTCTCTCTCTTGGATTTAGCACATGGGATCTTTTTCCAGAAATAGTGTTCTACCACCTAGCACTCGACTTTGCTGCAAACTTCACCCTCCTTGATAACTCAGTAAAGATCTCATGCTGCAAGGAAGCCTCAGAAGTCTGCTTAGACGTCCCTCCTCCGTACTCCCTTTTCAGTACCCGCTTTAAAGCGTATCACTGTGGTTTAGACAGTGGTTATGGTCACAGACTATGAAAAATGAAGTAGCAAGAGTCTGTTTCAGGTTCTCCTAGGGAATACCAGATATAGTGGGGTTGAATTTTAATGTAAAGTCAGTGCATATGGCATACAATCATAATCAAAACTACCTTTGGAAATTTCTTAAACTATCTATTAAATACAGTAATATAGAGTAATGTAACTCTGTAAGGTAATAGTTATGCATAAATATTTACTAAACACTATAATATATAGTTTCATAGGGAAATTGTATTCTAAAGAAAACCGCTCAAGGTTTTCAATAATATAAACACATCAGCAATAATAGAAAGATTCAACTTGCTCCTTCTTCCAGTTCAATGTAATCATCCTTATCTTCTGTGGGAGAGGTTCCTCTGATGCTTCCTGAATCAGATTTCTCTACGTGTCCCAATGAATTTTTCATTGTTTTCTTTCATCTTTCTTGCCTTGTCACCTAAATGGTACTTATCATTTCTTTATCAGTAGCCCCGATTCTTAAAGTTACTCAGACTACCTCATAAGTTTTTCCCATTGGCATTAACTCTTATCAGGCTTGATAAATATTTGTGGACATACACTTGTTAAGTGGAAGAGCAGGTAATCAGCAGAACTATTTGAAAACGTAATTTACTTCTCCCTTTGTAAAAATCTATATTTACCTAGAAAATACAGTTAAATAAGGTTTGCCACTGCACTATAATTGATAAATGACTATGAAGCCCAAACTTCATTCCTGAAGTTATTTTAATCATGAAATAGGAAGTGGGGACACAGTAGGACTCACAGAGTTAGACATCTTACTATCCCAGAAATTCATAAAATTAGTTTTTGCACAAATGCGTTTACCATAATGTTTAACCATAAATTAAAATGGAAAAGCTGTTACTATGAAGGACTGGTAATTTTTAGGCATTATAATCTTGTATAAAATGAAAAAAGATAAGAATATCAATATAATAAACATCTTCCCAGTAAAGTAGATGTTGCATGTAGCCTGACATTTTTTTGTACTTATAATTATTCCATAATAAACTGACATTTAGAAAAATGGTCCATTAGGTTGCCTGGTATGTTGTAAGTGCTCAAAATATGGTTGAACCATTACCGATGCAACAGATTTTCTCAAGAAGACCAAAACTGGAGATGAATTGTGGGTCTACAGCTACGAGTATGATCCAGAAACAAAGACCCAGTCGTCCCAATGGAAGGCGCCTGGTTCTCCACACCCAAAGAAGGTACGGCAAAGTCGGAGCAAGATCAAGACCATATTAACTGTGTTTTTTGATTGGGGAGGTGTTGTCTATCACAAGTACTCCCCTCCAGGCCAAACAATTAACAAGGAGTACTACCTCAGTGTTTTTTGTCGGTTGAGAGACGCAACACCATGAGGACCACCACAGCCATGGGCATTTGGTGATTGGCAGCTTCATCACGACAATGCATCCACTTATGTATCATGTCTCGTACAGAGTTTTTTGGCAAAACATCAAATTATCCAGGTGACTCAGTCCCCCTACAGCCCAAGTTTGGCACCCTGTGACTTCTGGCTTTCCTCAAAACTAAAATCACCATCGGAAGGGAAGAAATTTCAGACCATCAAGAGATTCAGATAAATACAATGGGGCAGCTGATGGCAATTGGGAGAACTGTGTGAGGTCCCTAGATGTCTACTTTGAAGGGGACTATGGCATCATTGTCCTATGTACGAAGTTTCTTGTGTCTTGCATCTTCTTCAATAAATGTTTCTATTTTTCATAGTACATGGCTGGATACCTTCTGGACTGACCTCATATATTTATTATACATAAATTGGAAAATAACAAATCATAAATGTTCTAAATAAATGAGAAGTATTATGCCTAAATAAGCCCAAAAATAAAAAAAAAACAAAAACAAAACAAAAAAGAAAAAAAGACTAGGAAGAAACTTGGACAAATAACTTGATAGAGAAAATAGAGAAACACAAGGGAGAAAAAAACAGGAACCTTCAAGAATTCCACACATAATAACAATTTTCTCACAGGTCACATGATTGTTGTGAATGACTATGCAGAGTGGTTTAACTTCAGTGTCTGAATAATTGTCACTGGATTTATTTTACCAAAATAAATTGCAGAGAAAAAAGAGGCAAATTTAATGAGTTCATAAATCATTTGACTCAAAGCTAATATTATTTTCTTAGAGTGAAATCAGCACAAAATTTTTGCTTAACTTTCTGTTTCAGGTACTGATTCAATAGAAACATAAAAAAATACCTACATTCTTATGGATATCATCTTTGATGCTAAATAGTTTAGTAAAAGCATTTTAGAGTGTTGTGTAAGGATGATTTTGAGAATGAGTATAGATTCAGGAGAATCAGGCATAGAAAAGGAAATGTTTCAAGTTTCATCCTGACTTATTATGATTGATAAAAGTCAAATAATTAATTACTTAGAAGTAGGTAAATTAGGTTGGCCTTAATAAAGAGAAAATGGCAATGTGTTTTATTCAGTAAAGTTAATGTACTTTCCTGTCGAACATCCCTGCCCCTGCCACCATTCCTGCCCTGGGAAGCTTTCTTAGAACCAATATAGTTTTAAGTCTGCAAGTTACCAAGACTTTTGTTTTACATTTCTTCCATTTTCTTTTTATTCCATTCTTTGTGTGTGTTTGTGTGTGTGCATGTGTAGAACATACAAGAGAGTCCAGCACAAAAGAATCCATAAGTGAATTGGCAAACAACTCTATTTTAACATTCTGAAGGTCTAAATTTTTGAAGCTGTGGTTTCTAAATTTACTTATTTAAAGAATAACTTCCCCAACTTCCCTATTAAGTCCTATTAAAATATTGAGGAAATGGTGTTCTTTACAACATATTTTGAAAGTGACATTGATTGAAGAAATTCTTATACAGGGGCAGCATCAATATAAAAGATTACCTATGAACCATACTTTGTAGCATCTTTTTTTTACCATTTGCCCTAACCACCAAAACTATCCTTAAAGTGGTAGATCTCAATAGGAGGTGATTCTGTGATAATTCTGGGCACTTATAAAATGTAGAACCCCAGCCCTCACCTGCTAAAAATTCTGACTCAGTAGTCCATGGGTTGTCTTCTATGTTTCCGAAAAGTTTCAACAAGTGGTAATCTATCTCACACACAACAGTGTTAATGGTAAGTACTCAAATGCCAATTACTAATGCTAACTTCAGAGTAGGGTCAAAACACCAAAGTTCTGCAATGGATACTTTAAATCTTCTAGTAGGTTTGTATTGTCCACCCATAAATACTCCATATCTTAAAAAGAGTCCATTTTCACGCAACAGAAGCAATTGTTTCTTTGCACATGTGATTCTCTCCTAGATAATGTTCATTAATCTGGGGGCCATTGGAAAGGCCGTGACCCAGGGAGTAGCTACCAGGCAGTAGAAAGGCACATAACTACAAACTTTATCATCCAAATCATTTATCTTAGATAATTAGATATATATTTTGCTCAATTATTTAGACAGCAAAGATTTTGTCCCTCTTTAGAGCCCTAAAATATCAGCACAGAGCAGTTAAAAATACACTAGATGTGATTTAGGAGACCAAGTTTGATCCTCGGCTAAGTCAAAAATAATTTAACTCCACTAGTTCTAAATTTCCTAAGCTCAGAAATTATTGTATCAGACTAGAAATCTATGTGAGGCCACTTTGTATTCTAACATTTAAGCGTATTGAAAGAAATACTTTCAAAAAGAGAAAATCAACTTTCAAAGGTCACATTTCTAAATTCTAATAAGACTATTTGATGAAAATGACTTATTGTTATTTTATTGACTTAAAATATTTTTATTTAAGAAAATGGGAATTTATCTTAGTGAATTATGGTTGCTATAACAGAATGGCACAAACTGGGTAGAAATGTATTTCCCACAGTTCTGGAGGTCGGCAGCACGTTCAGGATCTGATGAAGACCCTCTGCTGGGCTGCTGACTGCTAACGCTGCTCTGTCCTCACAGGGAGAAAGGGGTAAGGGAACTTTCTTGTACCTTTTTCACGAGGGCACTAATCCCACTCATGAGGGCTCTACTCTCCTGGCTTAATCAATTCCCAAAGGTCCCACTTCTAAGTATCACCACACTGGGCATTAGGATTTCAACATAAACTTGGGGGTGTGGAGGGGACACACACAAACACTCTGATTATAGTGGAATGTATATCATTTGCATCTATCATTCATACAGAAAGGCATATAGGCTGTATGACTGCTCACACAGAACCCTGATAATGGTCAGATTTTCAAGACACAGCATAGCGATAAAAACAGTTATTCCAAATTAAAATAGCAACACCTAGCTACATTATTCTAAGTGATTCATTTAAATTAACTCATTGAATCATAACAACTCTATGAGATATATTCTGTTATCTTCATATTCCATATGAGGAACTGTCAAGAAACATTAAGTACCCAAGATCACAGAGCTAGTAAGTCCCAGAGCCAGAATACAAACCGATGCAACTTTTCTATATAAGTGAACCAAAACAGATGATTAGCTTAAATATCAGTGTCATGAAAACCATTATTAGATACTTTTCCTTTATGAAATTTTATAAAATGTCCCTTTAAAAAAACTAGACACAATCTCTACCCATAATGGGAAAATACTCCAAGAACAACAATGGGATAGAAAATATATACTAACTTTCTACTAAAGTTACTTTTACTAAAATGTGTAAGTAACTTCCCTCTCCTAATACCTAATAATTAAAAAAAAAAGTTTAGGTGGCAATTAAAAATTCTATACAGTTTAAATATTTCTTTATTATTTATTTTTTAAAAGATTTTATTTATTTATTTTTAGAGAGAAGTGAGAAAAAGAGGGAGAGAAACTGATGTGTGAGAGATACACTGATCAGTTGTCTCTCACACGCCCCCTACTGGCGACCTGGCCCACAACCCAGGCATGTGCCCTGACTAGGAATTGAATTGGTGACCTTTGGGTTCACAGGCTGGCACTCAATCCACTGAGCCACACCAGCTAGGGCTATTTCTGTCTTATTTAAAGTGGTTTCATATTGTAAATTGTAATCTTTTCTAATAGTAACATAAAATATAATCCTGCAAGCTTTAAGATCTTGGCAAAAGCTAAACCTTGATGACCTATGTAACAAGACAGATATCAAGCCCACCCTGACACTCAAAGAACTGCCTGAAATATTGCATTTAGGAAACTACAAAGAGTACAAATAAAGAACACTAAGCAATGCAGTCACAAACTATCAAGATTGGGCAAGAAGATGCTACAAATACACACTGATGCCATGACTCTAAAGCTATAGAAAATCCAGATTTACAGGCAATTCTCCAAATAAAATGGCAAAACGCAAATGTTATCTCTCAGGGAAGTAGCTGGAACCTCTCTGCCCGGGGTTGCCCAGACAGACTCCCTCACCACTTTGGGAGATCTGACCCTGATTTTTTTTCATTAGATCACAATAATACACAACAATTTTTGATGCAAATTAATATTTTAAAGTCAAGGAAAAAAGCAGAAAAGGAGAGAGATATACAGAAAGGGTGAAGAAGGGAGATCAGGAGAGAGAGGGAATGGAAAAGAAGATAGATCAAGAAGGAACTTTTTACTGAATTGTTATCTAAAATTAATTTGTATTTTCTTCTTTTAATCAAATAAATTATTTTAAAATATCTTTCAAGCAATTATTTATTCTATCTGTATTTGTTATTTAGTTAAACAATTACTCCTTTTAAATACAGATATGAAGTAAACATTTTATGATTAGAAATTTAAATAAATTGGCACATTTTAACACTCCTAAAAAGGATCTTATAAAATTATTCAAAAAGTAACTTGTCTAACTTCTCATTTATTTTATATTTATTAAGATCTTATTTCTATGCCAATAAAAATTATACCCCTAGGTTTCTAGTAGCTAAATGTTTGTTTTTTGAACAATAAATTATTTTAAAACCTACTAACTCTAAGTTGTTACACTAAACATATGATAAGTTCAAAGATCAATAAGGTCACTTCCTAGACTCCCTTCTTCAAGTCTGCAGAGCAACAGATTAATTTCAAAATCTCTTGTTTCAGTAATTATAATGAAGAAAACAAGGTGCTCTAATGATTTAAGCCATGGATAACTTTTTATTACTGAAACACCTGTTGCTATTTCCAAACCTATTTTCATTAAATACAAGAATGTTGACTTTGTTACCCAAGGACATCAAAAGCTAAGAAAACAATCTTTTGTTAACAGACTCATTTTCAGAACGCTTTTCTCAACTCACATGATTTCAACATGCTGTTCCTTGTCATGATGGGTTTTCATAAAGTGGTTTACATTAACGTTTCAAACTTTGCTTTGTTGTTAATATACAGATAGCCATGTTTAATTTCTTCAAAACAGTAGTAATATTAGTATGGATATATAAAACTGACCTCAGCAAAAATCAACCTCTATAAAGCTGAATATAATTTTATCAAAACATGTTAAAGATGTTTTCAATTTCTCAAAAAGTAATGCTTGGTTTTCAACACTGAACAACAGCCGATATAGGACTATGCTTCCTGAAATGAGGAAAATACAAGAGGTAAGCCCAGGATCCGTCTGTCTGTCTAACTGGTGGCACTTTCTGGACCTCCACACCAGGACACAGATGGAGCCCAAGCAGAGCATAATGATTGCACCGAACTGAAGGGGCAGAAATTAGAGTTTGAAGCTATTGAAGTCGTTTGGATCTGCAGGGCAAAGTCCTGGAAAACAGGTAAGTACACAAAAGTTGAGCTCCCCCTAGGAGTAGTTGGATGAATAAATAATAAGATGTACATGCACAGAGCAGGACGGTAAAGCCCCCCAGAAAATGGCTACTGATGAGAAATTCCTGACATTACAGATGTGTGTAGAGCTTCTGACGGGCGAAGTAAAATGCCACATTGAAAATGATGAGTATTTAGTGAACCCCTAAAAGGTCTAGATCCACCCTAATTAATCTTGAAAAACAAGAAAAAGGACCAAAATTATTTGCCAGTAAATTAACCTTTTTACTGTTAAACTCAACACACTTCAAAGGAGGACAACAGACTCTCAACATAAAACTCCTAAGGCCCAGTGTACACAGCATAACCAAAAATTACTAAACATGTAAAATAGGAAATTGTGATCTATAGTAACAAAGAAATCATTAATACTTCAAGTACATGATGAAAAGAGTTATATTTATTTTTCTACTACATTCACCATTGTAAAATAGTACAGTCCTTGGAATTACAGAAGTAATATCTTTAAAGTAGCTATACCCCTTTAATTCCAAAAACATTTCAACGTTACCTATTATCTCAAAAAGATCCAGTGTAAGAGCTTGCCTTCATCTGCCACATCCCACTATTGCTTACTCCACTCCTGATTAATTTAGACTTTGTCCTTGATGAGCTATAAAAAGGATGTAAGCTTTGTAAAGCTCTGAACATCAGTTTTCTGCTTGCATTTAGGAAGGCTGGTTAGGTCAACAAATCTAGCACATCTTCCTGTCTTGACCCGGAAGATGTGCCTCCTTTCTCAGCATCATTAAAACGTGCTTCCAATTTCCTAATCTATTTCTTCCTTTATGCTGCTGACAACAGTATTCAGGACCAATACTCTATCTGTTGATCTCTCTTTGCTAGCTGTCATTTTCATTCATCTAATATGCAAGCCTTTCCAAGGTATCTATGTGCAATAAATTCCCCTTTTTCATGGTAAGAAACTCCTTGGACTAAATTGTGTACCCCTTAAATTTATGCTAAAATCCTAACACCCAGTACACCTCAGAGTGTGACTATGTTTAGAGATGGGGTCTTTAAAGAGGGCATTAAGGATAAACGAGGTTACGTGAACGGGTTCTAATCCCATATGACTGGAGTAAGACAAAAAGAGAGACACCAGGGATGGGCACACACAGAGAGGGCCATGTGAGGACAAAGCAAGAAGGTAGACGACGACAAGTTAAAAGAAAGGCCTCAAACCTGCCAGCACCTTGATTTTGGAATTCCAGCCTCCAGAAATGTGAGAAAATAAATTTCTGTGAAGTCCCCTAGGCCATTTTATTTTGCTACGGTGGCCTTAGGAAACCAATGCATTTCTAAATGTATTTTCATTTTTGCTGGAACACTCACTCAATCTCCTTACCTCAGTGAAACGAAGTTAATGATACCACATCCATTAAAACGGTATTCTTACCTCTTGAAGACAAGAACAATTATTGCTACTTTTAGACTATTGTTCCATTATTACATCTCAGTCTTTAAAAATGATGTCTGATTTTGAATGGAAACAATATTATCAGGAGAGAGATAGAGACGTGTGTGTATCTTGGTTAAAAATACAAATAGCAATGTGGTGTTACAGCGATTAGTTTAAGAGTGAGCTATAGATGATATACCTAGAGTTGAAGATCAAGTTCCCTGCTTACTATCTGTGTAATCTTGGGCAAGCTACATATCTCACTGTGGATAATAACAGTACCTATTTTGTTGTGAGTTAAACATGTTAATATTTATACAGCACTTAGCCCGGCACACTAACTGTTAGGTAAGTGCTTGGTATTATCAAGAAAACTGACTTCGGACGGGGTTGCTAGGGAGTAAGTGCAGGGAAAAGAGCCAACATGATGGGAAGGTGGAAGTAGCAAGTGTTGATTACAGACATATTAGAAGTTTGGAGGTAAATTAAAGTTAGATTCAATAATAATTTCAAAAGTAAGTAGAGCACAGACAACAGGGTGGTGATTGCTGGGGGTAGGAGGGTGGAAGGGGACTAAATGGTAATAGGAAAAAATGCAATAAAAATGTAAAAAAGAAAAAAATTTAAACAGAAATAAAAGTAAGTAGAGCAAGAGAGGATTTTTTATTTGTTTAAGATAAATAAGAATGGAACATGTTTACAATCTCAGAGAAGAGATTTAGTGAAGGTGAGAGAATAAACGGCAATGAAGCAAAACACTGAAGCAGATTAAGGGTATCACAGAATGTCTGGGCAGAGTTTTTCCACTTGCAGGTCAGGACCCACTGCTGAGTTATAAATTAAGCAGATGGTAACCAGGTTTTAGAATTAATTTTCCCAGTATATTATATTCATTACCAAAAAAATGTATTCATGTAAAATTATGTTGTGCTTCTTGGTCTTGAACATAACTAACATGACTGCAATTATTTAACAAATGCATTAACTTAAAATCAAATTTTAATTTTCTTAATTTCCTTTGTATTGCCAAGTTTTTAACATACTGAATAAATCACTCTTTCAAAGTCCTATGGAAATTCACTAGATATCAATTAAATATAACTACTGGTTTCCACACACTTGTTTTACTTATTTTGCGTTACCTTAGAAACCCCTCAAAAACAATCTCTGTCCTTCCTGACAGTGCCCTCAGGGCTCTCCTTGGTGACCTCACCCCCTTACATGGCTTTAACTACGATGACAGACTCCACCCTGGTGTGCCTTCTCAGCTCTGGATAGAGTTCCAACTGTTTGGGGACTCCTTTCAAATCTGAAGTCCCCAAATACAAAGTAAATACGTGAACAATTTTAAATCATTACTTAATTGGTCTTACCATCTACCTATTAGTTCAAGACAGGAATCTAAAATTGGAATGCCTCTGTTCAGGTGGGAAAAATCATCGAACGCCGTTAACTCGCTCTCTGGATAGATGCTGGTCTCCTCCCCCTCTCCCCTCTGTGTCAGAGAATACCGTTTCTGCTCGTTTCAGTTCAGTGCTCTTTCAGTTCATTTCTGCCTCCTGGGTTCCTCATTCAGGTCCGCCCTTCACACTGTAATCAAAGTTTTCTTTCTAAAAGGTGAGGCTAATTGTGTTACTTTCCATCCAGCCCATTTGTCACCACACTGCCACACATACACCCTGCCTGCGTTCCTTAAATATGCCTTATTCTTTTATTCTTTGTAAAAAAAAAAACCTTCATGCCTTTGCACACGTTCTCCCTACCTGGAATGTGCTGTGCTACCTTCTCTACCCGCTCACTCTTTACCTCTCCTACTTACCCTTGTATACAGTTCAAACATCAACTCTGGAAACCACAGGTGGACCCTTCATTCTTTCCCTTCACAGCACTTTCTACACGGCATTTTAAATATTCATTCATTAAACATTCATGTATGGAACATATATTTAGTAACTTCTATTTCATACACTTGCTACTTTGCACTGTTAAGTAAATGTTTAGATATTTCTTACCTCAAATACAGGCTGAACTCCTAAAAGAAAGAGGCGTTTTCCCTGAACCACATTACTGAATGTGAGAGTAAATAAATTAATTTGATGCTTTCAAACACACAATTTTCTTCCGCCCTCCAATTATTTCTATTATTCCCAACAAAATTTAAAATTTGTGAAAATAGAATCATTAGGCCTTTAATTATTAATGGCATAGTCTAGTGTGAGCAGGAATTAAACATCTTTTCTAAAGTCTACTTAAGAGTTTTGAAATCATTAACATCTATTTGTGGTCTCCTAGCAACTAACCATTAAGAAATTAGAAAAGTTAACCCGATTTTGCCTAGTGCATTATACTTTTAAAAACTCTGTATCTTAAAAACTTTTACATTTCCTGAGAAAATGGTACAATTCTTTTTATTACTAATGAACCTGAGAACCATTTAGGTAAAAGGTATGACCTAAGCTTGCTTCTCTGCTGAAAATTAATTGATTCATGGAAAAGTCAAATTTCAACTTCAGCAAAATCACCTTCCATATTCAATTCTCTCTTATTAGCTCATATATACACATAGAAAAACCCTTCGTGTCTATGAGTATTTATGTTTATATTTTTCATTTTTCATTTTTATTTTTGCTATTTAAAATC
This sequence comes from Micronycteris hirsuta, assembly GCA_004026765.1. NCBI lineage: Eukaryota > Metazoa > Chordata > Mammalia > Chiroptera > Phyllostomidae > Micronycteris > Micronycteris hirsuta. The sequence goes on along the minus strand of PVJI01006606.1, from coordinate 15,743 downwards.
AGGCTGAAAAGTAGCGAATCTGCTCAAGAAAGAGCTGCGTGAGCGTTTGGTAACATCTACTGGCCCAAATACACACTAAAAGGGTTGATTATTAGAGCACTGCAGCTTTGACCAACCTTTGAAAGCGCCCGGGGTCTGAAAGCTCCTTGTTTACCCTCAGAACTCACAGTTCCCTGAAGCCGGCGAATCCTATCCCCAAATCAAAACTATTGATTCAAGAGGCAAGATCTCACTTTCTGAAAACCATTATTGTGTATCTTCATAAATCTCTTATTAAATTCTACTAAGCTTAAATTCCAGGAATATCTCTTAATATGTAAACTACTAGAATGAATGTTATTAGCATATTTTTAAAGATATTTCTGAAAATTTAAATAAGATAATAATTTTTATTTGCATTAAACAGTAGCCACCATCACCAATAGTAATAGCAATATTAAGAAAAATGCTATATTCAGCTAATTTTTATTGACTATGACAGGTACCATTTTTAATTATATATATTTAATAATATATAATGATAATTAACATATAATATAATATGTAAGCATATCTTCAAGGAAGCTTAAATCCAAATCTTTTGAAAACCTGTATGGTCTCCCTTACTAATACAAATAAAGTGAACCACATGTTTTCCTGGAGACATAGGAAAAACATTATAGTCCAGGATGATCAATTTTATAACCTTGTAAATTTTTCTTGACTTCATTTCTACACTATACTTTCTGATAGGTAGTATTTTCAAATACTTTATGGCTTCCCAAAAATCAGGAGGAAAACAAAGCTGTGATTTCAGCAGTGAGCCACTCACATAATTCCTTTCAGAATCATTCTGATGGCGATAGGTAGAAGAAAACTTAGGAATACCCTTCTACCAAATATCATTATAGTTACCTCCTGGCACACATTCCCTGAACTCATTATAGAACAAAGAGAAGACTTTAAATGCACTGGAAAACTGTAAATTTAGAACTGATTGAACTTCAGAGATTATCTAAATTTCTCCTTAAATTTTACAGATGAGAAAATGAGATGCAGAGAGATTAGGAAAAAAATGCCTTGATCGGAGAACTAAGATAATGCTATAATAGAATTATACCTAAATCTTAGGTTTCCATAGTGCTGTAAACAACTGTGGTATAAATCACATCTGACAGAGGCTTTAGGAAGTAAAGGTTTCTAGGTAATAAATTCAAAAGATATGTCCTTTCCTGGGAAAGGATGAGTTCACATTCATGAGTTAATCAGTAAGCAAAAGATCAACTAAGTTTTGTTAAACTGATACTTCAAAAATGACGTCAAACCCTGGCTGATGTAGATCAGTTGACTGAGTGCTAGCCAGCTAACCAAAGGGTTGCTGGTTTGATTCCCAGCAGGGCCCAAGTCTGGATTGCAGGCCAGGTCTCCAGTAGGGGGTGTGCGAGAGCAACCACACATTCATGTTCCTCTCCCTCTCTTTCTCCCTCCCTTCCCCTCTCTCTAAACATAAATTTTAAAAAATCTTAAAAAAAATAAAACGATTAAAAAAGTGATGTCAGTCATTAACTATATAGTAATTTCCTCCACAGGCCTGAGGAAGAGATTAAGTAGAGGAGGCTCTTATTCTCTTTCCAGATTTATTTCCAGAGGAAATCAGAATCAATTGGGTACTTCCATTTGCCTCCTACACAGACAAACACAGGAACAGGTAGTTATCCAAGTTCACGTTGGAAACATCAGACTTATTATGTCAAGAAAGGTTCTTTATAGATTGACATTTTCTGGGCATGTCATTCAATTTTAAATGATGTCTCAATAACTTCTTATTTTCCATATATTAAATGACAAAATTTTTTACTTCAATATTCTTTATGTTAAGTCATGTCAGTTCACCTATATAAAAGAGTTAAACTTGGTTTAACAATCAACTCTAGTTATCAATTGATAGTAAAGAGCCTAAATAACAGAGTGGGTAATTAAGGAGGACACGCTTTGTTACCAGCGACATGAGAGTTCAAATTTTGGCTGTTTCACTTACTAGTCATGTAACCTTGGACAAACTCCTTAACCTCTCTGGAGTTGAGAGCTATAAGGCCTGATACTGACGATGGTCAAAGTTAAATGAGATAGATTATGCAAAGCACCTAGCAAAGCATCCCATACAGAGCAGCAAAAAAATCAATGTTAACTTACTTTCCCATTACTATTTTTGACTGGAAATTTAGCAGACTCAACAACTTTGCCCTTAAATGAGACTTGATTACAATAATCCTAAGTATCCTAATTTAGATAGTGTTTTGAAAGGGGTCTGAGAGGATACCTAGATGGATTTGGAAATAATTCCACATACTCAGTTCTTGACTACACTGAACACATCATTTCAGGAGAAAGTCCTAATGCTCTAATGCCTAGGCTTTTACCCAGTCACCTGAGAAGTGCAATAGCTCAGTTCCTGGCCTTGGTTCTTCCTTTGGGCAACAGGTCTGCTAAAGACAGTGGAGCACTCCCTACTAAGGTTTTTCATCGATCTGTTCTGGAAGTATCACGACAATTCAATCTGACAAAAAATGTTGGGTACCCATTAAGTACAAAGCGCTGTGCTAACTATGGGAAGCAAGAGTAAGCCGTGGTTTATCGCTGTTCTTAGGAGCTCACAGTCATGCACGTGCACAACATGTTACACTGGTAACATCTGTCGTGCATTTTTAAATTTAGGAGAACTGCACAAAATGTAAAAGGTGACTTTGGTGAATAGGTTGATGTGGAATATGACTTGTGAAAATATTTTATGGTGGCATAATTAGTTTGCACTCCGGCTTTTAAAACATTTTAGGATGTGGTTTTAGGATACGGTTTTATGGGGGGCGATAATGAGGAATACAATTTTTTTTTAGTGTGATGTTCAACAAAATAGAAATTTTAGCCAGCCCGACCTGCAGATGAAAGGAGTGTTTTTTGCAGAAAAACGTCATTAAAAACACCTTATTGCACGTTGTAAAGTCCTATAGCAGAGGGAATTGTGACTCATGTCGAATCCGTGTAAGTGTGGCTCACAGGCAGTTTATAATCAATCATAGTCAATGAATCTGCGAGAAGTGGCACACCAGCCAAAGGACAGAGAATGAATGGAGTCTTTTAGGCTAATTTGGATATAGCACAATGTTTGAGTAAGTGTTGTGAGGCTTAGAGAAAAACAACTGGTGTAAACCATAATTTATCCTTCTGAAAAAGGCAGGAAATTGCGCCAAATAAAAGTCAGAACTGCTAGGCTTTGTTTAGCAATATTATGATGCTAAAATAAACTCTGAGTCACTCCTGATTTTATGCCAAATAATAACAATGAAAGTCTGAGTATGTCAACATTTTACTAATGGTATTTAAACATGGCAGGGAAATGAATTAAAAATAATAATATAATTTAAACTGCATTTCCTGTGTTCATCTCAAATATATTTAATTATACTGTGAAGAATTCATCCATCACTTAAACAAGCATTAAAAATCCTACTGTGTGCAAGGCACTGTGCTGGATGATGCAAAAATAACACTAAATCAATTCAATTACCTTTTAAACACAGAACAGAGTGTGGGGAACAAAGAAAACTGTATCTAAAAATTTCTTTGGAATCCATAAATTCCTACTTAAAAGAGTAACATTGGGAAGAATAATACTCGTCCATGTGCTCTACAGAGTACAAATACTTTCACATATATTATTGATGTGCAGCTTCTGAATCCTTGCCTCTTACACAGGTAAGGGACAGGCAGCCTGGTCACAGCACTAGAGAAGATCAGACGCGAGCTCTCAGTTCACAGTCTAAATGTTTTCTGTGAAAACAGGCTAGGCCTCTCTTCACAACACGCATTTTATTTTTATGATGCCAACATTCAAATACGAAAGTAGCATTGGAATGTGATACCATCTAAAACATGCAGGTTGTTAACAATTTAACGTGATAATCAAACAAGCAGCTATAATACATGAGAAATCCTAAGCAAAAAGGAATTCTTATAAGAGGAATTCTTCTGTAATTCTCTTTAGAATTACAAAGGGCTGGTGATTCAAGCGATGTCAATTATCATTCTAACAGAGGACACAGATTAGTTCTTAAAATATTTACTTACTTGTTTTTAAATTTTTGCTTCCACTAAGGATGAAGTCAAGCAATAGAAAGATGCTAATAAAGTGATGGCATCTTTGTTTTATGTTTCTAAAGCAACACACTTCTCATTCTGAGTTACAATGAGAATGCCAATGGTATTCTGAGCTGCCAATCACAGTCTTTGTAACATGAGCTGTGAGAACTTGGCTTTGAAAATAAAAACTTTCCAACTGACAGCATGTCTATGGGAGGTTCTCCCTATAACAATCAGATGCTATTTTTGTTTGTTTTGTTTAGCTTTGTGTTTAAAAAAAGTATAAAAGAACATGCTACTTAAAAAGCAATTAAATTTTGAGAATAATTCATTATTTCTGACTTCCTTTGTAATGTAAATTACACCAAGTATATAATACTTTGCACACATAGTGTCTTAGAGATAGTATTCATGTGAATCCTGACTCTAAGGGTAAAGAAGTCTAATTTTACTTGACTTTGGGAGCTCTACCATAATATAGCAGAGAAAGAGCTCCTGTAAAGGTTTCATCCGCAGTTGAAAAATCATGAAAGAAACCTTCAGCCCTGGCTGGTGTGGCTCAGTGGACTGAGTGCCAGCCCGTGAACCAAAGGGTCACTGGTTCAATTCCCAGTCAGGGCACATGCCTGGGTTGCAGGCCAGTTCCCCAGTAGGGGGTGTGTGAGAGGCAATCTCTCTCCCTTCTCCTCTCTCTAAAAATAAATAAATAAAATCTTTAAAAAAATTCACTAAAAGAAAAAAAGAAACCTTCAGAGTTTTCAAAGAGAAAGTCACATTAATTAGCCTTTGAGATGCATGGTGTTTAATAAGGAAAGTAGCCAGAGTTTTGTCAGGTAAACTAAACCTATTTATTATTTTTTAAATCTCTAAAAACTTGGTTTTTTAAATTTTTATTTTAAAATATGTTATATAACTTCATAATTTTGTACTTCCATCAAGTATACGACAAATATCTCTATGAAATATAATAATAAAAGTGAATAAAGAAAAATGCATAGAGAAGTATAAGGAAGTTCTATTTCGGTAAACATCATTTATTAAAGACTGAATTTAATATCAACACAATTAATTCTAGTATAGAATGAAAAATAAAAAGTACAGCAAATATTGTTATATACTTTATTTAATTTTCAAAATCTCACATTTTGTTGGAAATAAATTAACTTTCTAAAAATGCGAATGTTGAATGGTGGAAAATGGTACATGCTGAATTCCTCACTTAGTAAGATCAAAAATGCATACTAATTGCCATATTAAAGAATGAACAATTCAGAAATAAATAAAATGTTTAATTTCATTAACTGTTTTGTAAACTTATTTGGTCATAAAAATCATTTTTATCAGGACTATTTTAACATTTGTTTTATGGAATACAGTTTTAATGGAATAAAGATAATTTCTTAGAAGATATTTTTCTGGGCCAAATTTATCTTCCTGTTGGTACTCAATTTAAACATGTTTTCCAAATAAAAACTACTGGAGATGCATTCAAAAGCAGGGCATAGAGCATCTTCTTCAGAATCCATCACTGGTCTTTTGAGTTAACAACAGAATCACATCTGGTTCACCAGCATCACTGTCCCCACTAGTGGCTCCAGCAGTTTCAATAACCTTTGGTCACTAAGGTGATGGACTGAAGACAGAGTCCAGACTGACCTGTGTAACCTTAGTCAATGCATCCTGTAGTCACCACAATGTTCACGATCAAAGTGCCTGGGAGTGTCATGGTGTACGTCAAAGCCTCGTACCTCAAGTCCAGCTCACAGGATCAATTCTTCAAAAGTTTCCATTCATGTTGCTACACCATTCCCAGTTACCTCCTAAAGCCATAAAACCCACCTCCCATGATAAACTGTGATGCTTCACATCAAGACATGTAGAAAGAATGAATGATATTAAAATTCTGGAGATGCTTCTTTTGAATTTTTCCTTCACAATAACTTTTATTTATCATAAACACTGGAAAATATGATGTGCATATATTTTTACTTCGATGTTCCTAATGTGGTATTATTTTTTAATTTAAATAATTTAATTTTTCCATGACAATTTTATTCCTCCATACCCTCTTCTGTCTTCACCCACCACCCTCCCCTCATTTCTGTTGATTTTAATCACCCCTTGGTGGGACTCAGTTATGGTGCTAATTTGCATTAGATGAATTCTCGGCAAAATAGTTGGTCACTGTATCTTTGTACGAAAGGAACTAAAAATATTATGTTGAAACACATCAAATTGTAATATTTAGCCATTATTTTTTAAAGATTTTATTTATTTATTTTTAGAGAGAGGGGAAGGGAGGGAGAAGGAGAGAGAGAGAGAAACGTCAATGTGTGGTTGCCTCTTGCATAACCCCTACCAGGGACCTGGACCGCAACCCAGGCATGTGCCCTGACTGGGAATCAAACCAGCGACCCTTTGGTTCCCAGGCTGGCACTCAATCCACTGAGCCACACCAGCCAGGGCTCAAACTTGCTATATGAGTTAATAAACTCCTTATTTAAACCTATAATAGAGTCTTTGTTACTTGTAGCTGAAATCATTGCAATTGGAAAACAAGCTAAACATATCATTAGACAACAATCATGAAAATGCATGTCACAGAGGCACAGTGCTCACCAGGGAAAACATGTAGATAATTTAAGACAACTATTTTCTACTTATATGAAATTTCCTACATCTGCATTTAGTATATGACTACAACATGCTTAAAACTAGCTTGTGCACATTTATATATTTAGAAATGTGTCACGAATGCAGTAAAAACACTTTCAAAGTATGATACACGCATATATCAGCGGTAAACCAAGATGGGGCACACATGTAAATTAAGTCCACTAATTAATTGTTTTTAAATTATTCCATTCCTTCTAGTTGCAAGATAGTGAATAAAACATGTACTATGAGGGACTAACAACCTCAAGTAGCCAAAAACCGAAAGAAATATACCTTCATAGTAGATTAAAATGTATGCCTATTTGACTCATCATATAGAAGGAAAATAAGTAAAGATCAAAATAGCAGAGATTGGTAACTTCAATAAACAAAGTGGATCAGTAGAAGAAATATCAGCTGGAGCACACAAAGCTAAAAGAATTGAAATTATAGAAAAAACTATAAGAATGTGTGGAACATAGTAAAAACTCTAACATATAGAGAAGTCTAATATTGGTATTGTAGGATTCCCAGAAATGGAGAAGAGAAAGAACAAGATAGAATCAATATTTGAAAAACTACTGGCCAATAATTCTCTAAAACTGACTAAAGATTTCAAGCCACCAATTCAGTAATCTCTATAAATCTCAAGCAGGAAAAATACACACACACACACACACACACACACACAGCCACACTCAGGTACATCAGAGAAAAACTGCCAAACACCAAGGCCATAGGATATAATTAGGGAGAATACAAAGACACTCACTTCACAGGAGCATCAATATGACTCCAAGCAAACTCCTTTATAGGATCAAAAGAAGCCAGGGACAGTAGAGTGACATCTGCAAAGTGCTGAAATAAAAATGTCAACCTAGAAATCTACACCAGCAAAATTCCTTTCAAAACTGTAGGCTTTCACGAGACCAAAACCAAAAGAATTTGTTGAAAGCTTACTGTGCACTAAAATAAATATTAAAGAAAGTTCTCCAGGATAAAGAAAATAACCCTGAATAAAACCACATAATGCAAAAAGGAATAAAGAACAAGGTAAAGGTAGAGCTGTGAATAAACATAAATGAATATTGACTTTTCAAAGCTACAATAGTAATGCTTTATGAAGTCTAAAATAAATGGCAAGTTTAAATACATGTTACAACAATGCAAAAGGTGACGAGGTTAAGTGGCATTAAAGTGTCCTACACTCCCAGCGTTACCAAGTAAGCATGAAAGCTGAATTTATATTAGACTGTGGCAGGTCACAGGTGCATGTTGCCATCCTAGGGTAACCACTAAAACAAAAATATAAGAATGAATAACTAACAAGCTAATAAGGGCAGAAAGTTAGAATCATAAAATAAAAAACAAATAGTATCTCAGTAGAGCTAAATCAAAATATATAAGTAACTATGTGAATACAAATTATTTCAATCAACACTCCAGTTAAAAGACAAAGATTATCAGACATTTAAAAAGACAACTATATGTTGCTAACAAAGGACAGGTTTTAGATGCATAAAAGGTTGAAAGAAACAGAATGGAAAACAATGAAAAAATAAAAAACATGTAAGTGCCAAGAAAAAGAAAGTTGGTTTAGTTATACCATTACCAGACAAAGATAACTTTAAGAAGCATTACTAGACAAAGTGAGATACACTTTATAATGATAAGTCAATTCACTGGAAAGATATAATTTTACATCAACCAAATAATATATAAATAGCATATAAGTCTATATTTTTAAAAACATCAAGATGGGCATTTAGTAGGATGATTTGATATTTATTTAGCACATTTTGACCCAAGTCTTTTAATCAAGGACTGAACATAAATCACCGTTCTCCTGTCTCATTTGTTTTGCTATCAAGTCATAGCAGAACCTCCAGCAGAGATATGAACCTTTACAGTTATCATAATGGTGCATTAATGTCACAAAGCTACATCTTTTCTAGCTGAATGTGTGCCCACTCTTTTAAGAAAAAAAAAATAGGCCATATACCCCACCTTTTCTTTTTTAGGAGCCTTAAATAATTTTATCTTATAAAAATGAAGGAATCAAATATACTTGACTTTAAAATATAAAATCATACTCACAGAACTCTAACAGTTTAACACATTTGTGTTGTTTAATAAACACAAACCGTTAGCACAGAAAGGGCTCTGAGAAATGCGCTCTGAAGCCAGACTACCTGGGTAGAACTCCAGCTCTGGGACTTCCGAGCCTGCTATCTTGGGCAAGTTCTCTAATCTTTCTGTGCCCTCATTCTCCCAGCTGCAAAACGGTGGTAATAATAATAAATGCACTTCATAGGATTATTTTGAGATGTACATGAAATAATGCATCTAAAAACCCTAGAGTAGACTCTGGCACGTAAGTGCTTAAATAAAACTATGAATCTGTCGTGATGGTGATGATGCTATTGGTCGTAGTGGTAGCGGAACCACCATACAGCAGAACGATAATAGTAACAGAGGAAGTAGAAGTAGTAGCAGTGGTAGTAACAATATCGTAGGAGTAGAATTAGAAGAACTACTTGTGGTACTCATCACCAGCATTGTATAATCACCAACTTCCTGGGATCACAAGCTCAAATACAGAACTCACACAAGTGACATCAATGAATGAGATGAGTCGGATCTAAGATAAAAGGGACTGTTGAGGACTGCAGAAAACTAGGGAAACTATGCTCTGCTTAAATGCATTCAAATTTATCATTTAAAACACTTATGTCACCAAAGGAAAAATGAAGTATGTGAACTAGATCATACCAAGGATCAACAGTTTACAACCTCTGAATTAGTCCAAGTTATTCATTTGGATTAATAAACAATATGATCATCAATATGGCTAGCCATTGTGCTTAAAATGTAACATGCCCCCCAATACCCTGAGTCCTTTTCTGTTCTGCTCTCCCAAACTATAACCCTACCCCTCACCCCTACAAAACCCTGAGTATACATATTTGCTGCTATTTCTCAGCATTCCTGAGTTTTACAAGGCTTAAATTTGGCACGTAGGATCTCACTTTGCATCTTTCTTTTGCCCACCTTCCATGTGACTGTTCTCTTCCACTATATCAGACATTCAGAATATGCTTTGTAAGCCTGTGGATATCTAATCTCCACACATCCCCATACCCTCAGAGTTAAGTTGCAGCAAGTATCATGTCGACGCTGGTGGGCTGGCAATATTCTACCACATCATCACTGGGAACCTTCTCTGTCCTTTTGATCTTATATATGCCTTATAGGTGACATTGATGAAATGTTTCAAGGAACCAGATGTGCTGTAGGTGGCAGGGATCCCTGTCACACACACACACAGATGAGAATCCTACATTTATGTTACAGACATGCAGTTGATTTAGAGATCGTTGCTGCATTATTCCATCTTTTGTCTCATCTGAGTCATGGTTTGCAGTTTTACAGAGCCAGTGAAAATGTTTAGCTTCATTTTCCAAGAACAAATTGAGAAACGATCCAGGCTTTCTTAAGTCTGCTTTACTACAATGAATGAAGAAAACAAAACAGAATAGTGCAACACCTTTTGCATTTCTTAGGTATAAGTACTCAATTGTACCTACAATCATCTATACCCACCTATAGATTTCATGAATTTACAATAAGAGTTTCAAAAAAAAAAAAAAGAGAGTTTCATAGACACTTGGTAGTACAATTTGAATTCTTTTCCCTAATCATATAAACCTTGTATAGAATCACATAATCAGCCTGAGATGGCACTTTCTCAAATAGTAAGATCAGTGTATGTCAAAGAGAGACATAATGTGAGTCACATACAGAATTTTAAATTTCCTGGTACCCACATTTCAAAAAGTAAAAAAGAAACAAATCAATATTAGTAATATATTTAATTTTACTAAGTATATCCAAAATGTTACTTCAATGTATGATTAACATAAAAATTTATTAGATGTATTACATTCTTTTTTCATACTAAATTTTTGAAATCCAATATGTGGTTTACACTTATAGAACATTTTATTTAGACTAGCCACATACCTTCTTTCTTTTCTTTTCTTCCTCCATCCCTCCCTCCACCCCTCCCTCCCTCCCTCTTTCTTTTCTTCCTTCTTTCTTTCAAATAGCCATATTTCCAATGTTCAAGAGCCACATACAACTATCTTTGTATCACATACAACTCTAGACAAACTATGTATCACATACAACTCTAGACAAACCTCCAGTCCAATGTACTGACAGAGGGTGATTTAGCTTCTATTTGAATGCTGTTCTCTTTTCATCTCATCTTCTCTTTACTGTGAGCCTCAATTTCCTTTTAACAAGTGTTATTCCATCTTTTCTAGCTTCAACACCATTCTCCTAGAACAGCAATTTTCACATTTTCACCTGGTGTGCCACTAACATTTTCAAAACATGCAATACTTGACTATTTAGTCAGAGGACTGACCCCTTTTCCCTTAGATTATCAAATAAAGGATGACAACAGCCGACATAACAACAGCCATCCAATGTGAATGCCCTGTCTTGAACAACAAATGTATAGGTCTCATAATAGAGTTGCATCTTATTGGTCATGTTGCATAATAAGGTTACGTCTGATTGATTAATTCTTGGTACCAGAAATTCTTATATACGAGTATAGGCACCTGATTTTTTTAAAAGTCACTTTGGAACAAAAAGAGTAGGCTGTTCTTGTTGTTGATATTGTTGTTACTTTTATTATTATAAATCAATCACAATAATACCTATTTTCAGTCAGATCAACAAAAAATATATTTTTTGGTGCACCACAGAATTTTAGTAATTAGTTTAGGTGTACCATGAAATGAAAAAGGTTGAAAATGACTGTCCTAGATCAATGGTTCTGAATCTTTTTTAGAACATGGTCGTTACTGGAAATGTAAGAAAAACTCAGACCCCAGCTCCAGAAAAATGTACACTTCTATTGTTATGGGTAAATTGTATTTCCCCCAAAAGATCTTTCGGAGTCCTAATCCCTAGTACCTAAGAATGTGACCTTACTTGGAGACAGAGTATTTACAGAGGTAATCAAGTAATGAGTCATCAAAAGGGGAAATTTAGACACAGATAAACAGAGGGGAGAGGATGTAAAGAGACACGGGGAGGAGATGGCCAGCGATAAGCCGAGGAGAGAGGCTCCAAACAGATCCTTCCCTCGTGGCCCTCAGAAGGAATCAGCCTTGCCGACACCCTAACCTCAGCCTTTTAGCCTCTAGAATGATGAGACAATATATTTCTGGTGTTTAAGCCACCCAGTCTCTGGTACTTGTTAGAGAAGTCTTAGCAAACCAACACATGCATGTATAAATAGAATTCTATATATAATTTCAAAAGGCTCGATGATATCCCCACTAAATACTAAGTACTAGAGGTTAAGAACTCACTTTGAGATTGACCTCACTTTGAGGTCTGGCACAAATAATGCCCCTTTTTTATTACAAAATCTTTTACTGCAAAATTATAAGCATGTAATTCTGTAGCATAACAATATCAAACTCAAGCACACCATGTGACATTTTGGTGAAATGTTCAAATTGCTGTCCATCTTGTGCGAGACATTCACGCACCCTGCCACCCACAATCACGCAGGCGTTACTCCTGCCGGACCTTGTATTTACGTAGTATTTCTGTCGACTGTAATATACATTTGTACTAAGTCTGTTCTCAGACCAGTCCTCTGACCACAACAATGGTAAAAATACCATTTTTAAAATGTTCTCAGAATACCTGCAAGTCACTCTATGCTTTGAAATTTAACATTATTCTTATAGGTTCAAGCTACACTGTGAGAATATATTCTTGATTATATGATCCTCTTTCCATATTTAGTGAATCTTCTCTTAAAATAGGGACATGAGACTGTACTGGGAAAACATGTGTTATCTTTAGACATTTCCCCTATCTAAAGCAAGATTTCTGGCATGGGTTGCATGGAATAATAGGATCCATTTAAAAAGTTCCTAAGGTCTATAATTTTGAGAATGTTTCATAGTACTTTACACCCTTCACACTGCACATTAGCATACTAAAGACTCTGAGAAGTTATGCAGAAAAGAAAAAAAATTGCTTAAGTTAAATATGTGGCCACATAATTTTTTCTTTTATATGTATTACCCACTGAAACAGCATAGAGATGACTACTAGTGTCAAAGTTGCCATTCTCTGTAAAATCCTAGTCATAAATTCTCGAAGCAAGATGGTACAAATGTAGCCTCAAGACAGGCTAACATCAGGTGAAGATCCACTGGTCCAACCCACTTACCAACCACTACCAAGATCATTACTTCTGCCAAGAACACTGCTGGAAGTGGGTACCGCCCTCCATTCCTAACTGAGTGAACTCTCTTCGGTCCCAGCACGAGAGCTGCCAGTCCTCACGGCCTCCCAGGCAGCGCTTCCACACTGACCAAGCTGAGGGAATGAGGGATGGAGGGACAGCAATGGGGACAACCCTAGGCAAGAACTCCACAGACTCCCAGTTCTTACCTGAATTTCAGTGTTTAAGCATAAACACTACTTATTGCTGTTTCTACAGCACTGAAATGTTTGTTTGTTTGTTTGTTTGTTTGTTTTTTATCTAGGTACTTTTTTAGGGAGAGAATTTCCCAACTCCTCATTCATCCATAGCCAGCGACAAATATTCTTAGTAGGATTTCTTTTTGCCTGTCTAACAACATAAAGACATAAAAATAATTGCTTAGAATGGTCTATCAGTTATATTTTTAATACTAGGGTATAGAGAAATTATCATAGATTTTTGATTTTATCATTGCTACATGTAAGAGGTCTCAGGTAAATAAATACTAAGTCAAAAGCTGAAGCAATTAATATACAGAGGGAATGAGATAAGTCAGACAAAGAAAGACAAATACTGTATGCTACAGTTTATATGTGGAATCTAAAAAAGCCAACGTTATGGAAAACAGAAAGTGGAATGGTGGCTACCAGAGGACAGGGGTGGGGAAACTGGGGAACTATTGTTCAAGGGTGTAAACTTGCAACAAGTAGACAAGTCAGTCCTGGAAATCTAATGCACAGCACACTGATTACAGTCAACAGCACTGTATTATCGAAGTTGCTAAGAGACCATATCATAATGGTTCTCACCACAAAAAAGAAATGGTAAAGATGGGACACGAGAAAGGTGTCAGGTAACATTATGATGGTAATCATACTGCAGTATGTAAATGAACCAAATCAACACACTGTCCACCTTAAACTCACACAATGTTACATGTCAATTATATCTCAATAAAAAAATATAAAAGGCCCTGGCTGGTGTAGCTCAGTGGATTGAGCGCGGGCTGGGAACCAAGTGGTCCCAGTTTGATTCCCAGTCAGGGCACATGCCTGGGTTGCGGGCCAGGTCTCCATGAGGGCCATGTGAGAGGCAACCATACATTGCTGTTTCTCTCCCTCTCTTTCTCCCTCACTTCCCCTCTCTCTAAAATTAAATAAAAATAAAATCTTAAAAAAAAATACGAAAGGAAGACCTCAATATAAATAGGTAGATTCTGGAATTTTCTCCACACGCTGCATACTTATTTAACATGACGATGCTGAATATCTCCCTGGAAAAGTTATATACCAGTAAGATCTCTCTTCTCCTTGGGAGAAAAATTGTTCTCATTACTCTGCTGCATCAGTGGAAATTTCCTCAGTGTTAGGAAATTTCCAAGGGTTTTTACAATATCTCAAAAGAGATGTGAAACTTGGTTAATTTATTATAACAGAAGGCAAATACTTGCTCCTTCTTGTCTCCCGAGTTACGAAAAGCAATGCACTTAACCTCTGTTGTAGGCCTCTGCGCCTTCATCTGAAAAATAAGGAGCTTGAACTACATAGAAGATCTAGAACTATATGAGATATAGATTTCTCAAAACAATGTCTCCCTGGCCAGGTTGCTCAATTGAGTATCCTTCCATACACCAAAAGGTTGCAGGTTCGATCCCTGGTCAGGGCACAAACCTAAGTTGTGGTCCTAGGTGGGGCGCATACAAGAGGCAACCAATTGGTATTTCTCTCTCACATCAGTGTTTCTCTCTCTCTCCCCCAACCCTTCTTCTCTCTCTAAAATCCATAAACGTATCTGTGGGTGAGAATTTTAAATAAATAAATAAATAAATAAATAAATAATAAAAAGAATATAATGCCACTCCCTAGCAACATTACTAATATGTAAAGGCCCACAAAGGCTAGGAAATATGCTCAATTGCTTTTCCAGTTTTGTGATATGTTCTATTAAATTCAGCTTTTCATTTAGAATTTATAAATAGATGTGTCTATGACACATGCTGGATAAGACTAAGGGCAGAATCCGTGATTGTAAAGCTGAACTCCTGAGTAATCTCTTTGGCAGTACATGCTGTTATCCCCTCTGTGAGTAGACATTCACTGTTGGAAGCAATAAGCTCTTTGATATTTAGAAATTTTGGATTCTGTTCCATTTTTTAAGGCTACTGTATCAGTATTCATCAACTGTTTGACATAGCTATTCATTTATTTTCAAAAAGGCTATTCTATAATCACACTGCCTTTCAGGAAGCCCACCAACCAAGTAGAAGCCTAAATTACTGATAGCAGTTATTCAGGGACCTTCCAGTTGGTTAAGAAGTGGGACTAATTAAACTAATGTGCTAAATCTCTAACTAAGAATTAAGCAGAAAAGTGGTAAAAAAAAGCTTATGCTATTTATATTTAGTGGTTGTACACCTCTGATATGAAGTAAGAAGGGCAAAACATTCTAGAATAAATATTTTTCTTGCCTTTTTCACGAAGATGGCGCCCAAAGCGAAGAAGGAAGCCCCTGCCCCTCCCAAAGCCGAAGCCAAGGCAAAGGCTTTGAAGGCAAAGAAAGCAGTGGTAAAAGGCGTCCACAGCCACAAAAAGAAGAAGATCCGCACATCACCCACCTTCAGGAGGCCTAAGACACTGCGGCTCCGAAGGCAGCCTAAATATCCTCGGAA
>PVJI01006605.1:0-84925 GCA_004026765.1 Micronycteris hirsuta | reverse complement strand
AATCTATCCAGCAAAACTGTCATTTAGAATGGAAGGGCAGATAAAGTGCTTCTCAGATAAGGTCAAGTTCAAGGAGTACATCATCACGCAGCCTTTACTATATGAAATGTTAAGGGGTTTTATATAAGGACTCATGAGAGAAGGCACCAAGGCCAGATCAGCTACCGGGGAACTCAGATCAGCCACAGCCAAGATGCTTCTGAGGTAAGCAAGCAAAATACAACCAGAGAAACAAATTATAACCAGAGACATTGAAATTTAGAAAAACTGGCAGTAACCAGAGGGAGGGGGAAGGGGATAATGGGGACAAGGGTATTCAGGAACTGCTATAAAGGACACATGCTCAAACCAAGGGGGAGGGTGGAAGCAAGGGAGGGAGGTGGGTCTGCCTGGGGTTGGGGGTGGGGGTAAATGCAGACAACTGTAAGTGAACAACAATAAAATAATTAAAAAAAAAAAGAGATCTCACCTGATTCTCCAGAACTATAATAAGTTCCCCTGACTACCCTCTTTTTGTAGTGACCCCCTTCTCAGCCAAACTTCATGAAAAGAGAGTTCTGCCCTTTGGCAATTCTTGATCACCCTTCACATCCCTCCTTGCCACTCACTGTCTCAGGTCCCACAGGGCTACTCTTTTCCCTCAGGCCATCAGGAACATTCATAACAATGATTCATATTACTGAACACCTTCATGGTTTGACACTGTCGACCCCTCCCTGCTTCCTGAAATGCTCTCCTGGGTTCCCTCAGCCCCCACACACTTCCTGAATTCGATTTCTTCTCCACTTCCTCTGTGGGTTCCTCTTTCTCTCCACCCCTTTAAATGATGATTTTTCTTTGCAGTTTGGGCCTTCACTCTATCTTCACTTTATTCTTTCCTGGACTGAGCTCACCTAATCTAATAGATTTGGTTGTCACAGTCATTTACGTATAAAGAGTATTGGTCACATCTCACGCCCTGAGGTCAAACACCTATAAACAACGGCCTATGATATTTTCCTTCCAGTATTGGTGAACATGTCACACTCAGCATGTGAAAACTTCCGCTAGATTTGTACTTTCCATATATGTTCTGTCCCAGTGGTGGCAGCATCTTCTCTGGTTGTACCACCTGGCTGCAGGTAAACGTCACTTTTTACTCTTCATTTCACTGGCATGCTCTGCTGCACTGCTAACCAGCCTCTGTGTTTTATGGCTCACCCCCACCCAGTCCAACCCTCCAAATTCACCTCATCTCATCCCAAGCGACATTTTAAAATTTCCCTGGATGAAAAAGTCCTCAAAGAGAAACATTTTGCCGATGTGGAAGAGGTGAACCAAAAAACAGCAGAAGCACTAAAAGGCATCAAAATTGACAAGTTCAAAAACTACTTTGGGCCGTGCAAAAAAGTCTCAATAGGTGTACTGCATCAAATGGAGAGTACTTGGAAGGTGACCGAAGTTTAAACATGTAACAATAAATATACAATTTTT
Source organism: Micronycteris hirsuta (assembly GCA_004026765.1). Lineage (NCBI taxonomy): Eukaryota > Metazoa > Chordata > Mammalia > Chiroptera > Phyllostomidae > Micronycteris > Micronycteris hirsuta. Next base: position 83,452 of record PVJI01006605.1, on the reverse strand, counting down.
CATAAATAAATTCTGTGTGTTTTGTGCCCCCCATACAACCACCACACCCCACCAGAAAGATTCATGACTAAATCTGAACTGTCATTCACTTCCCTAATACCTACAAGGTGAAGTTCAAACTCTTCAGCTGGCTATACAGAGAATTAGAGCATAGTACTTCCAATCAGAAGAAATTGAAATAATCATTGGGGATGCTAGCACCCACATGGTAAAAACCTGATGTGTCAACCCAATTCTACTGGAAATTATAATAAAATTATTTGCATACGTGCTGCTCTCTCAAACTAGATTGTCTTGAGAAAAGAAACTGCCCCAAGTGCCTGAAAAATAGTGAGAATTTAATAAATGTTTGTTGAAGTAGATGTGGAGAGGCCTTCCTGACCTTGCTAAGGTTCTCTGGAATTTGCTCCTAGAAATTGGAAGACAGGGAGGGAGAAGCGGCATTAGCTGTGTGAGGCGAAGCATGAAAGTGGATTTTGTAGGGCAAGAAGTAGCAAGGTTAATGGATGTCTGGCTCCATGGGACTGATTTCAAGAATGGAGGTGCCTCTGATGAATAAGATGCTCAATAATATTTGGAAAGAAGAGGCAGGGATGCAACGAGAAAGAGTTGTTTCAGACCTGCACTTCCCCTGTGGTGATAAGGACAGAATGCACATTGGAATCTCTCTATATTTATATCTGTCATTGAGAGAGCAGACTGTCATCTTTGCAGACTTGACCTGATGTGTCAGGTGTTTACCACATAGGTGTTAGTATTTGGGGGACATGATTAAATCCAAGAAGTGTCTGCTTTCCAGGAATGATGAGCTGCCTTGTAACGGGCTCTTGCCACCCAATCTGAAGAAGCTTTCCACAGCAGGGAGGAACCTCTCCAATCGCTTCATAACACTTCCAGAGGACCAGAACATACCGCCTCTATCTCTGCCTATACTTAGGCTCCAAAAGGTCTCACAAAGATCTGCAGCTTTGTCCTTAAAAGGAAGTCCTGAGTCCTTCATTACATGGATGGCATTTTCCTGCACACCTAAATGTAAAATTCCCCAGGCTACTGCTCTTTTGTGTTCTTCGATTCATGTGAATGTGTTTGTGAAGTTAAAATTATAGACAAATCTCAGGCACCATTTTTATTACTATTATCAAAACTTCCTGTGCTTGTAGGCAAACAATAAAAAGAGACCTTCTCTGAACCTAATTACTTTTAAGAAAATACATTTCTTTCTTTTGGCTACTATTCTCCTTGCCTATTGATAGAATCCCTTTTTCTTCCTGAATTCTTCATTTTCTGATCATTGTTAAAATTCTCAAGGGAATTCTCTGGTATTTCCTACAAGGCCACATCTTTGTGGTTCATTAGAAAACCACACTGTGGAAAGCTGCCTGGGTCGCTGCAACACGACACAGGACCTGGAAGACGCGACATTTAGAGTGGGAGCACCGGTGCTACGATGAAGTTCCTGCCTTGGGAGCACCGGGTGTCAAAAGAAAAAGAGATCCTTTTGTACGAAATCTTTTGTCATTCCTATTCGTTCACGTGCTTATTTACTTTGCTGATTTTTACACTCTGATTTTTTCCCCATTTATTTCCATGTGTGATGAGAATTTTCATATGTATTGCTCACTTGTTTTTGACTTTAGTCTACCAAGTCAGGCCAGATTTCGAATTTGGAGGTGAGATCTCAGGAAGACTCAGATGAAAAATTAAGGAACTGGAAAAGAATCTTCATTTCACTCTTGGTGAATATCACTCGCTTCTTTCATTCTATCAGAATGTATTAAAAAGAATCCTATGATTGTGACCTCATAAGTTGTTAGGGAGAGTAGAAATTTCTATAATCACTGTGGAGGGTAACTTGGCAAAGTATAAACAGTTTAAGTGTGCTGCCCTTTGACCCATGAAAAATTACAGGAATGTGTCTGGAAGGATATTCATCAATCATAGCATTATTTATTAACAAAAATCTGGAAATAACCTAAAGAGGATGTGAGTCAAAAAAAAAAAGAACAAAGGAATTCTAGGTAGTCATTAAAGGTAATTATGTAGTTATGTAGAGATTCTCATAGTATAAGAGAAGAAAGATAACAAAAAGAATATATGGTAAAAAAATGTATCCTTAGTTAAATTGTGTATGCATTTTTAAAAGTCCATAAGAATATTCAAAACATTAACAGTAGTTATCACTGGGAAGCAGAACGTTAAATATTTTTGAAAACTACTTTTCCATTCTGTCTGAATATTTCATCATGAGCATATATTATTTTTCATTTGGGGAAATAAAGCACAAACTTTGTCACCAGAACTTTGCAAAGTCCGCCGCAGGGTACCTTTCTGAGCCCCAGAGGGAGTGCCGGAGACAGAGCTTCCGAACCTCCTTGCGAGAAGCATTCAGTCGCTGTCTTGGTTTTACTAAGCAGCTGTGATCCACACAGGCCACTGTACTGCACCCATTCTGCAAGAGAAGAGTCAACATCTTTGGTTCAATGTCAGAAAGGATGTGAGGAACCGAGGCCCTAGGAATGGTGGTGTCTGCCTTGCAGGTCACACAACACCCACATAAGACCCAGGCCGTGGGCCAGCGGAGAACATTACCTGAAATGCCAAGCTCCACTCAAAGCTAGAGAGGCCGTAAGAAGCACTGGTGAGCAAGCTGACCTGTTCCCTGCGTGCGTTGGCCTTGCCCATCGGTGCTGATGCTGGCTCCCAGACATGCCTGAGTGAGGCCTTCTCTGTCAGGGACAGACAGCACCGCGTTTCCTGGTGTAAATATTCTGGGTATGCTAGACAGTATTTTCAAAACAAAACAAAACTTGATTTAAAATAATAAACCTTCCACTGATGTTGATAATGAGGAAGATATATGACTAGGTCTTGCCTAATTTTGGAATCTTGAAAGTAATTCTTCGCATGTGGGACCAGTTATATTATAATAAATAAATGATTTGAGCTATTTCTCCTTAGACTCTGTAACAAGCTTTTATGGTTTGGGGTTTGTTTTAACAACAGTAGCATGACTCAATTCCCTCAGGTTTCCCAGCCAGCAGCAAGGAGTCAACCCGACGGGGCAGCAACTTGCTGGTCACACCAGCCCCAGACATGCCTCTCATTCCCATGGCTCTGATTTCTTCATCCTTGCAGATCATCACAGATGTCCATTTCTTCCAGTTATGTTAGCAGAATAGAGAGAATGGCATTTCAAAGTTCTAGACTAAAGAGATCTTCAGTGAAAATACAAAGTTGCTGCTGAAAGAGCTTTGAGGAAGAAGATGACTTTCTAGGGAGTAGCACTGTGCTGGCTTCTAGTTAACAGGTCAGAAAGCAGGACGAGCACCCAGTGACTAAATGAGGAGTGGGAGAGATGACCCTCCAGCTTGACCTGGAACCACATGTTGGTCACACTGGCATAGAGACTGAACAGGAGAGGGAAGAGAGGGTAAAATTTTGTGAGCACTTCCTATGTATAAGGTGCATTATGGGTCTTAATAAGAGCTAACACCGACTGAGCACCTACCACATGCCTGGGTTGTGTCTAGCGCTTTGTGTATGCGATCCATCGAGTCCAGCCACAGTCCCATGTGCTTAGGACAATTATGCCCATTAAACAGAAGAGAAAAGTGAAGCTTAGCTGTCACCCAGCAATAAGGCATGTAACTAGAACTGCAATGTGAGTCTAACTGTAGACCTGACTCCTTGACCATTAACTAAACTACGATGTCTCTCAGTCACTCTCCTGAGTAGGAAACTGTCTGAGAGCCATAAGTAAGTTGCTCGGTCACAGAGCTCGTCAGCAGCAGACTGAGAATTTGAAAACAGATTTGTCTGACACCAACACGCATGATTCTTCAGCTCCCCATGACGCTTCCCAGCTTCTGGCTGTGAAGGAAGATTCTGGGTCCACTTAGCAGTGTCGTCAATTGGTCTCCACTCAGAGAGGTAGTAAGTGGGTCCAGACTTAAACCAAAAATAGAGCTGAAAAAAAAATGATGTGAGGACCCATGTGACCAATAAGCCACCCATGCGACCGATAAGACAGTTGGATACATGTTGTAACTTCTCTGGTATTTCCTTTAGAATTTTTTCTGCTTTTTTAAATGTATCTTTATGTTGCTGACTTCACCAGCATTGGTGCCAACAAGAAGGGAACAAATTGCTGGGCCAGGAGTCAGCTAACGGTCCCAGCCTGAATACAAACCTGGAGGAAGGATTTTTTTTCCTTATCCGCTTTTGCTGTAAGGACTTTTTCCCCCTCTCTACTTTGTGAAAACAGCTCTCAGGCACCTTGGCCACCGGGAATGTAATTGATATCACATTACACTGACACCTCAAACTGCAATGGTGACATGTGTTCACGCGTGGGTTTGGCAGACCTCATCCCCGAGTCTCCCCAGGTTTCTCTGTGGTGTCTGCTACGTACCGACTGTGTGGCAGATATCTCAGCTAGTCACTGCTGCCTTTGGCCTCACCTTCCTCTCCTTGTTCGGTTCCCTACGGCTGATGTTCACTGTTCTCATCTTCACTTGAGGAAGCATCAACACTACCACTGGGAGACACCTCTCTCGAGAGCAAACAGTCGGCTCCCATGCTGCTGTTCCCTCCCAAAATTTTCTGGCTCCAGGTCCTCGGTGGGCTTAGTGGAAAGGTCCAGAGAGTAGTTCACTCTCCAATATCTTGCTACAGACACCTTGTCCATACAGTTACATACACATGGACCCATGCTCAGCATTTACACAGGCTCTCAAGAAAGTAGTTCCCTCAGCCACTGGCCTTCACCCCTCCCTGGGTTGAAGGGCAGAACCCATTATTGCTGCTCCTCCCATTTCTTATGCACTCTGCATGCAACAATTCTGTCTTCCTTCTGCAGGCATGAAACAAAGGCCCCTGCCTGCTTATCAGGGAAAATGGTGAGGATGGGTGTGGTCAGCAGCTTCTGAGAGGGTTCCCAGTGATGCCCCTCCTGGTACCCATGCCCTCGTATCATCCCCTCCCCCAAGTGAGGGCCAGACCTAGTGAACAGAACATGAAAACAGTGAGGGGCGTCACTTCTGCAATTAGGTTACACTGTGGATGGAATGTTTGTGCCCACTCCCTAACTTACAGGCTCAATTCTAATGCCCAATGTGATGTCATTTGGAAATGGGGCTTTTGGGAGGTTATTAGGTTGTTGGGACGGATTAGTGCCCTAAGAAAGAGGTCTGAAAGAAATCCCTTGTCCCTTGACCATTGAGGACACAGTGACAAGACAACCATCAACAAGGAAGTGGGCCCTCACCAGACACTGAATCTGCTGGCACCTTGATCTAGGACTTCTAGCCTCCAGAACTATGAGGAAATAAATGTTTGTTGTTCTTAAGCATTTGTCTATGGTATTTTTTACAGTAGCCCAAATGGGGTAAGGCAGGTTACAAAAGACTATGATTTCCATCTTCCATGCCCTCTCTCTTTCTGTCCCCAGCTCCCTTTGATGAAGCCAACTAGCTGGTATGAGCTGCCCTGCAGGGCGGCCCACTGGCAAGGACCCGAGGGAGGCCCCCAGCCCCAGCCCATAAAGAACTAAGTCTTGCCAACAACCATTCGGAAGCAGACCCTTTCCCACTGAGCCATGAGATGACTGAAGCCTTGGGAGAGGACCCGGCTAAACCACACTTGCACCCCCGAGCCACAGATCTGTGGGAGAATAACGCTGTGGTTGTTGTTTGTTGTTGTTGTTGTTTTGTTGTTTTAAGACACTAAGTTCTTGGATAATTTCTTGCATGGCAATATATAACTAAGACATAAGAGGAGGTAAATCTTCTCTCAGACCCATTAAATTTAGTTTTTTAATCAAGTTCCTTTAGAAAAATTTCCATTGTGCATGGCTGAGCTGGTAGGAGAGGGGGCAAATGCCCCATGCCAGGGCAGCTGTAACTGAGTTTATGGGGGAGCTCTTAGAGTTTCCACCCAGGGGACCGCAGTGGGGCCTGAAGTTAGGACTGTGAGAGAGCTGACCTGTGGTGCAATGAGCAAGCCTGTTGATCCCTTCCTCCAAGACTTTGCCTTCTGGAGAGTGCTTGGCAGGGATCTTGTTCTTTGTCCACAAAGAAGCTTCAAGTTGGAGGTGAAGATAGAGCTCTCTTGATCCACTTAGTTACATGCCAGGTCATAGCACAGTCATGTTGATAAAATATGTTTTGAGAGATTGCTCTATGCCAGAAGCTCTTGTAGTATCTGACATAGAGCAGGCACACAGTAACACTTGCTGACTAATAGAAGTAGTGATATAGCCGTACTAGTAATAGTAATAATAAGAAGAATAGGTATTCATTCTGTGCCTCCATTTTTGCCAGGTACTATACCAAGTGATTTAGATTCTTTTTCTTATTAATCCTCATGACCATCCTATAAGGTATGTATTGCTACCTCCATTTTTGCAAGTGGACGAAACTGAGCAGAGAGTACTAGAGTGGTCTTTTCAAGGTCATACTAAGCCTGTAAGAATAAAAATAAGACACAGGGTTCTGGCCCCACTGCTGTTTCCAGCCCAGGTAACCAGTGCTATTCTGGCCAACAGGTGGGAGGGTCATGGAAGGGAAGGGGCTGTTCTGGGAACTGCCCAGAACAACGTAAAAGCTGAACCTGTTAAAGTCCCAGTGGTCTGGCTCCTACTCCTTGACCTTGACAATTTCTTAGGAGCTTGCTCATGATGTCCATGACTGCCTCAGTACTCCCAGGATGTGCTGCTGTGCATCTCGTGAACAGATTCTGTCTGGTGTGCTTTGAAAGAGAATGTCTTCCACTCTCCAGTCCTGAAGGGCATTAGGCTCTTGAGATAAGTGGACCGGGACATTCCAGCTACCAGTGTCAGGATTACTGAGAAATCTCAATCACTTCAGGTCCTGTCTACACTAGTTTCCCATGTCCAATATATCTCAAAACACATTTAGGAAACCGAAAAACAAAAACACCTTTTTTGAGATAAGAATTATTTCAGAAGGAGACTAAAAATAAAGTATAATCATGATCTGTGTATGCCTACATTTCAGCCTGACTGAGCTGCTTGAATTTTGTCTGAAAAGCACTGACCACATGATGACAGGCAAGAAGTGACTTTGACCTCTAAGTCTCCACTCGTTCATTTGTGACCACACCGTCCAGTATGGACACTGGCCACTTGAAACGCACTCTAGGTAGAAAATACACACTGGACTTCAAAGATTAAGTCCAAAAAAAGTAAAATCATATCACTAATATATCATCATGGACTATATATCATTAATATATTATTATTAACAATTTCATATTGATGATTTGAAAAATGATAATATTTTAGATATATTGGTTAAATGAAGTATATTACTAAATTTTTTAATAATACAATCCTGATCTGAATTGAGTCAGACTGCCCTCATGCACTTAATGCAGAATGATCCTGAGTTGGAAGAGACTCACGGGGTCCCAGCAAAATGCTACCCTCCTGTGCAAACAGTAAACTGATCATTCCATAGAGGGGCATCTGGGACCAGGGCAGAGCACTCAGAGTCCTTTGAGCATATTTAATTTTCTGAATTCTTTCTGAATTCACCACCAAGTTCATTACTTGTTTGTTGCCTTCTAGGCAGAAGAAATTAAAACTTTAAGAAAAAAAGAAGAAAGCTCCAGCGGAGAAATAGATCAAAGGCAGCTGAACTTGGTCAGTGGCATGCAGGATAAATATTATTTCATGGCTCAAACAAATCTTTTGGCTGCCTGGGCAGGGCATGTTGATAAGGGACTTTCATGTCTCTTCTCTCCATTCCCCATTTTCCCCAACCCTGTTGACCTCTTCTTTGTAGTTCTCTGAAGGGCCCCTTATATGATACTTTAATATATGAAAGCCGAAGCAATCGTCTGTGCTGTGCACGAGGACTTCAGAATCCAGCAGAAACGAGATGAGCCTCATGTCCCCCGCCCACCATGTAAACCACCGGGAGGACTGCATGTTTGATGTGCTGCCGCACTGAAGAGCCATTTCTATTCTGCGTTTGAGACTGCAGTGCCACAAGCTGTATAGTTTTCTGGCCCTATCACCTCCAGGGAGATGATTTTAATGCACTTTTTAAAGGGCCTTGTGAAAAACGGAATCTTAGAGGAGCCACCAGCAAGCTGGTGACAGCTCGTGCTGCTAGAATCACGGGCGCTCTGAGCTGAGGGGCCCTGTACCAGCAAAGCAGAGAATTCTCCAATCGGTGACCATAAAACCAGGATGCGTGTATTGGACAGTTGTGATGTCCCAGACACACTTGTACAGGCTTTGCCGACGTCTCACCTGGCCCTCACAGCGGTCCTGCTGGGTATTCCCCACTGTTTTCCATTTTTACTGCTGAGAACATGTATAGTTCACCTGAGGTCACACAGCTGAGTAGCAGAGGCAGCAACCAAAATCAAGTCTGTGTGAATCCCAGGCCCAGGTTCTGAACCACCAAGCTATGAAGATCCCACAGTCGGGTTCTTTGGGCTGTGTTCCTACACTTCCAGTTAACAAGAGTTTTCCTGGCTCCCTCTCTCTTTTTTTTTAAAGAGTTTACTTATTTATTTTTTAGAGAGAGGGGAAGGCAAGGAGAAAGAGAGGGAGAAAAACATTGATGTGTGAGAGAAACATTGATCGATGCCTCTTGCACACGCTGCAACTGGGACAGGTCCCAAAACCAGGCATGTGCCTTGACCGGGAATTGAACTTGCAACCTTTGGCTTTGAGGGACAATACCAATGAGCCACATTGGTCAGGAAAAGAGTTTTCCAGACTTTCTTTACAATGAAATTTCTCCAACCAGGCACTGCTACTTTTAAAGTTTTGTTGCCATTGAGTGTATCTGGAGGTGGGCGTTCAGGCCATCTGGACTGCTGAGGCAGCTGCTCTCCATTCACCTCTGGGGGGCGCTGGCCACCGTGCAGTGCCGGCCTGCACAGGTGTACCTAGGGCCTGCCGCTAACAAGGTTAAAAGGTCTTCAATTTACTTACCGCCAGCTCCTATCCTCCCGTCTCATTTTTGATGAATATGGAACAATATACTAGGTGTCAAAATGGTCCCATAGCATTGACTTAAATATCCTAGGTTTCTTCTTAACTTATTTTAAATAATTCATGTAACCTCCAAGTGACCTCCTCTGTGGCTTGCTCCTCTCGTCCTTCTTTAGGTAAAGTAGTCAGAACCAGAAAGTTATCACAAGTGAAACTGCTTCTGGCACTATGATTGTAAAAGAGTCTGTGAAGTTTATGAAGTTCATCTACAAGTTCATGGGACTTGTATTTTAACATAAAGATTCTTAAACCTACCTATACAATGGAGATTTCCTCAGAACAGCTACGTGAATCTCTCGATAATTTCAGAGACTGTCTCATCTTTTTTGTTAAATAGCAATAAGAATGATTAAAAACTCCTTTTTTTTCAAAAAAATTAAAATTATATTTGATTTGGGAAAAAGTAATCAAGAAAGATATCAGAGTTATATCTACTAAAAAAAGTGAGATAAAATAATGATACTATTTTTTCTGTTAGCTTATAAACAGGCTCATGAAAATTCCCAGACTTTTTAAAATATATTTTGGGGGATGGCATTATCTTGAAAGAAATAATTATTGCAAAGAAAAATAGACAACACGTCTGAAAACATAAGATTTAAAGAAATACTTTAATTCTTTCTAGTCACATTTGTCTGAGAGAGCAACGCACAATTGTCGGTGCCATGCCCCTGACTGCATGCTAAACACAAGGTAAAAATAAATTAAAATAACTACCCCAAAATGCTAAATTGAACTCTGTGGCTTGGCATAAAATTTAGGACTTATGTTTAAAAACTTATTTTTAAAAGAAGAGTAATTGAGAGGAGGGAGAAACCACTTTAGCTCCTGGCAACCAAATGTTCCAGGAACCACCAGGGCCGAGTAGCAGCCTCAGGCGGCCTCTGGGCCCGCGCTGCACACACTCCTGCTCAGGGTAGTTCTCACTATGGAGAGAGGCCAGGTTGTTCATGCATCTGCAGTAAGCTGGCTCCGGAGCCCTGGCCTCATGCAGGGGGTCCCACAGCCACGCTGCTCTGGAAGGGGCAGGTACAGAGCCACTGGAGGAACCCTGATGCCCCCTGTTCCCTGCAGGCCACTCGCTGGCTCTGCACAGGAACTAGGGCAGAGCTGAGCAAGCCCAGTGACCCTTCTCGAAGGTACCAATCAGATACCCACCCCACTTTCCCAGGGGCTGGGTTAGTGAGGGACGAAGGCCAGAGTGTCATAGCCATGGAGTTCCCTCCACCAAGATGGAAATATTGGGGTGCTTCTCCCTGACTATTAAACTATTTGTGGGGGACAAGCTCATTGGCTGACTTCTCATGCCAGTCCCTTAATGACATGCCTATTGCAGGGCAAATACCCCTCAGTGTTAGTTACTGCAGTATTATCTTGAGGCCCCTGTTTCTTTCTCTGCAAAATGAACTTCTAGACATGGTTTTTCCTGAGGTCCCTCCGTTATGGAATTTGAAAACAACTTGCTATTTGACTAGAGTCTTTTATACAATAGCCTGGAGTTTGACAAAATTAAACTCACTCCCCCTCAAAGCCAGTTGGCTTGTGTAAACACAGTCTAGTGTCCCCACCCCACCAAATGACAATAAAGTGCTGCCTGGAACACAGAAAAAGTCTGGTCTCTCCTGATGAGGTGCTTCAGGGGCCCTGGGACTGATTTCCATATACTCAGAAATGGAACGAATTATTTAGAGAGAGAATAGGAAGAAAACCTGTGAATCGAAGAGGAAAGGAGGGAAAGGAGAGAAAGGAAAGGAAGATTGCGGAACCAAAAAGCAAGTGATGAAGACGGCACAGAGACGGCAAGAATCTCACAGAAAAGTGCCCGCACGTGGTGAAGACCTCCATCCACGAAATGTCAGCATTCATCAGAGGTGCCATCAGCCTGTCAGCTTGGGCAATGTCAAAACTCCACACCTTTCCAGTACAAACTTACTGCCATTTTTTAAAAAATAATTCTTAGAAAAGAAATGTGCTTGACTGCTATAGGCAAATGAGCATAACTTCAGAGTATTGACTAAAAGGATGGGAGTGGGCCAAGGGGTACCTCACTAAGACATTCATCAAGAGCTGTAGCTCTCAAGAGGGCCCAGGGGACAGGTGGTAACGTCTGGAAATATTTTCAGCAGTCACAACTGGAGGTGGGGTGCTCCTGGCATCGAGTGCATAGAGGCCAGGGAAGCTGCTCAACATCCAATACAGGACTGCTCCCCAACAAAGAATCATCCAGCCCCAAATGTCAATAGTGGAAGCCCGGTCTAGACGGGGGCAGAACAAATGAAAGATGTAGCATAATCCTGGTGTGGGTTTTTCCCCCCAGCTTTTCCCTGCCATCGGAAGCAATATTTTAAATGATGCCAAGGGCTCTTGAAGTTGATAGCTCCCTGATAAGTGCGCTTGTGAGTCTGACTTCCACATGTGCAGGGTCAGCTCTCTTAGATATTGGCTGGCTGCCCGCAGGGACAGTGCAAAACCCTCCAGGTAATTGCATCCCAAGATTTTATACTTCAGTCTTGAAGATGCAGATATATAATAACTGTTCTCTGAAACCACTGTCCTAGAGAAAGAAGAAGCTAGAGACAGTTGCTGTCTGGCAAGTGTGTGAGTCTAAGGCCATATGCCCCCTACCCTGTCGGGAAGTTGGAGAAGGACTCATATGTATTGTAAATTCTCCTAACCAAAAAAATAGTTAGGTACAGCTGGTGATCCAGGGAGGCAAGGCCTAGATAGAAAAGATTAGTTGCCAATGGGAGAATGGAGGGTTCCAGATAAACTTGATGTTATTTTAAGATCTAAAAATATTGTTCACAGGAACTTGGCGCATGCAGTTAGACCTTAAATAAGGAAGTCCACATTCCCCAGTGAGACATATCCCTCACCAACCAAGCCTCTTTCTCAAAATATCCAGTTTCACTGGTGTCCCTGTTTCCTTTCTCTGCCTGCCTTCACCTACCTCAGATGGCAGGGACGCACAGCCACCCCTGGCCATGCACAGGGCAGAGATTCCCAGTTGTCCACTTGCTGCAGAGGTAAGAGCTGGGTTTGGACAGACTCCACCACCCTAGCAAAGAAGCCTCGCTCAGGAGTGCCACCTACTGGATGCAGGAAAAAAGAAAGAACAATGATTCAAAGGTGAACAGGAGTGTGCGGCTTCTGTTCATGACTCCAAATTCTGGTCAGAGCCATGGTTTGAGGTGCTTCACTTAGGCCCAGATTTTACATAGCTTGCTGTACTTTGATTTTTAAAATTATCCTAGATCAGCAATAATAAAAAAAATGGTATAAGACCTGACCAGGGATAAAAATTAGTGCTCATCTCTGAGGCCAAGCTGCTGAACTAGCTGAGGCTGCCTGGAGGGTGGGAGAGAGGGGGAATTCTGAGAGTTTTCCAGTGTAATTAATAAGGCTGCTGGCCTTGGCTGGGTGGCCTTGGTTGGAGCATTGCCCCTTACACCAAAAAGTTGTGGGTTTGATTCCCAATCAGGGCACAGGCCAACTGGGTGCAGTCCCTGGGTGAGACACAAACAGGAGGCGACCAATCGATGCTTCTCTCACATTGATGTTTCTCTCGCTCTCTCTTTCTCTCTCCCTCCCTCCTTCCCTCTCTCTAAGATCAATAAACATATCCTCAGGTGAGGATTAAAAAGAAAGTTAAAGATAGAAGGTCAGTGGCAGAAATGGCTGCTGGCCTGGACTGGGAAGGAGAGTCACTATGCGGTCCCAGTGGCCGTCCCAGACTGCTCGGCTTTTCCATATGTTTCCGTATCACAGAGTGTCTGTCTGAAAAGAAGATTTGAATCTCTGCCAACACAAACCAATTCAGGGTTCAGAAAATTAGGATTCTGGCCACTTTTATTAAGGTTCCCCATTTCCAGTGTCAGGACTCTAATTTTTAAATCATTTAAAATTACATTAACATTTAACAAATTTTTGAACAAAGCAGAGCTTAAAGCCCAGCCCTTTGCAGGTTCAATTTACACCTAGTAAAGAAAATAAAGTCACTGAGTAGATGTGTGGCACTGAAGCCCTTATTCACATTCTTCGGAGGGGAAAAGACTCAGCTACTTCTATTAAATTAGCCATCATTATAATCATTATTTTGTTGAGTTCCCTCTATAGTTCCTTCTAATTCTCCCTCAAAGCACTCTGCTAGGAGAATTAGTTATCTAGTGTAATCCTTACCCATCATCTGAGGCGGGTAGGTATTGTACCTTTTTGCAGACAGAGAATCCAAGGAAGCTTCTGGAAGCTGAGCGCCATGCTCACGCTAACACCGAGAGGTTACCAAACTCGTCACAGCCATGCTGTCTCGTCTCCTGCGGGGGCACAGGGATTTCTTCAGGACCAGTTGGAAGAGTGGTGTCTGTCCGTGGTGCTGTTTCGTAGGGGACCAGGTTGGAAACTCCTCCTCAGAGCTTCCTAAGTGAGGGCAGCGTGACAGAAATTCTCCACCGCCCCAGATGGCAGCCAAGGAGGGTGTCAATGACCTTGGCCAACAGCAGGAAGGAGAGGCTGGGGACAAGGATTACATAGATTTTTATCCAGGCATGGGTTTCTCTTTTCTTTCATTTTTTTGAGAATATATGAGTATTATGGTTCATATATTTGAGCCCAAATTAATAAATATTAAAATAGTAAGTATTCATTTATTACTTGTCATGAATCATAACAAGTTTTGTAAATTAAACTTCATAACTCTAACAAATTAAACGAAAATAATTAAGTCAAATGGAGACAACAGTAGATGGAGGGAAAATGTGTTCTGAAGCCTCACTTTTGGTCTTCTTTCCCCAAAAGAGCACCCAGCCAGGGTGAACTTTGAATATGAAGAAATACCACAAATAATGCATTTTCTGTTCTTAGCACCATGTATTGAAAACTCCACTCACTGTTCCCCAGTCAGTTCCCCTTTCAACAATCAGGCCACTGTCCCTGAGACTTGGCAAGGGCCTCTGACATAACCAACAGCAAGGGAAATGTTTTAACAGTTTCGTTAATACGGCAACAGAGGCTTATTGTCATCAAAGAGACACTAGGGCGAAGCCGCGGCCGCGTCCACAGGCCCGCCTGCTCTGCTTGGAGCGCCGGCCGCCGGCCGATGGGAAGGACCGAGTCCCCGCACAGTCGAGGACTAGCTGTGCAGTGAAAGCGCGGGAATTTGGAGCTCGGGGTTTGGAAACGGGGAGAGCTGGGTTTGAGTCAAGATTCTCTCACAGAATCTGTGACCTGTGACAAATTAATATTTTTAAAGCCTCGTGCACTTAGCACTTCACCTGGCACGTAGTAAATACTCCATAAACAGGAGTGCTTTCTTCCCCTTTATTTTAAAATTTGAGTTATATATAATACAGTACAGAAATACATGTATAGCATAAATCTTAAACGTAAAGTTTGATGAAAATTTCTAAGTATTTCAAAAGCACACAGCTCAAAATACAGAACATTTCCAGCACCCTAGAAGGCTCCATCACGTCCCTTCCTGAGGATACCTGCCTCCTCAGAGCAAACAATTTTCTTGATATCGACCACCAATCAGTCATCTGACTGTTTTTTGAACTTTCTAGAATTTTTATCCAATAGTCTATACTCTGTTCCTGTCTGGTTTCTTTCACTCAGCATTTTCTCTCCACGTTGCTTCACGTAGTATTCGGTTGTTCTATTTTGCTGAACAGCATTCTGTTGAATGAATGCACCACAGCTTATTTATTTTACTGGAGATGGCCGTTTGAGTTATTTCCAGTTTGGGGCTATTATGGGCAAATATTCTTGCGCATGTCGTCTTATTTTTTACAGGCACAGAGGATGAAGTCTGTTTCCCTCATTACTGGTAGGCCAGCTGTAGCGAAGCACTTTTCTCTTCTGCTTTTCTCGTCTATCACTTCAGTGAATATATCCAAATACTGACTGCAGCAATTTTTAATTTTTATACTTCTGTATCTCTCCTTGTGTTGTATTATTTAGCTTCTGAAGAAAAGAAATAGCATAGGTAGCTAGAGGATCTCATAACAATACCTGCAAAGAATTGCGTTTTTGAAAGATAGATATAAAACTACTTGACTTCAAATCCACACAATTTTACATATACTCTTTCTTTCAAAAAGTATATTTTTAGACTAAACTATTAGACCAGAAATGTGCTGTAGGAAAAAAAAGTTTAGTTTGATATTACTCTTACTCTCAAAAGCGTATAATCTAGAAGAAGAGATGATGTCTATATTCAATGGCGATATTACAGGATTTCCACTAACATCAGTGGGAGCCCTGGGTTCCAAATGTCTAACCCCAAATAGGTCCGTGAAGGAGGTCTGTCACAGAGGGGATCTGTCTTTGAAGTGCCAGTGTGTGACACCTGCCATGAGAGAAAGTCACAGGAACCAAATATTCCATCTCATTATTTCAATGACTAGACCTTGATGTTAAGGTCACTTAGCAACAAGGTCTGTGATTTCCATCCATAACTGCAGTGACATCCTCTACCCAGCCTGTAAAAGTGAAGAGATTAGCACAGTATAGACATCACTTGAAAGCTGCACAAGGATGCAAAGAGGCCAGAAAAATGCCCAAAGCATCCAGGGTCAGTGCGCCTCATGTGTGGAGCTGCCTATGTGTCGTCCAGTGCGGCATGCAGACCACGATGCGCCCTTCTCCAGGCCACATGCCCCTCCTCCGTCCACTGATGTGCCCCACAGGTCTGAAATGTCTTCTCATTCGGGGAAGGGTTAAGTTGTGGTTCCAATACAATGAAAACGTCTCTAGCAAAAGGGAACATTGTGCCTGTAGACCTGTTTCGGGTGGACAGCTGGTTAAAAGTGGGGTTTGATGGGCGCCGAGCCAGATGAAAGGCCCTGTGTGTCTGACGCAGGGAGAAGAGTGGGGTTAGACTTCCTTCCTTGTAACTGGACTGAGCATCAGCCTTTCGAGTGACCTTCAGAACGGTTTCTGAAGCTGCAACTTTTCCGTTGGCTGTGACACCTACCACTCCAAAAACAAAGACATGATATGTCATGAGCTCACTGAATTTACGCCACCATCCTAGGAGACAGGTATTAATAGCTTGTTTTATGGATTTGGATGTTCAGCCTGACCTGCCCAGTGTGGAGCAGGCGATGAGAGAGGGTGCAAGTCCTCGCACACAACCCTGCACAACAGCACTGGACATCCCAAAGGCCAGGTGCGCTCTGCTGCCTAGTGATGGCGAAAGTGGCTGCGTTTGGGCATAGCCCAGCATCCTCTTCAGTCACCCCGACAGAAATCGGCAAGAGAGTTTCATCACCGCTTCTCTCCTCGTCAAGCTTCTGTGGTCCATGCAGAAAATAAAAGCAAGTTCGAGCATCAGACGCTGGGAAATGAATAGTGAAAAAAGAAGGAGCACCGCTGTCATTCCCCAACCAGCCTCAGCAAGCTCTCTCCCAGGCCTTTCTTCTGCACCAGCTGCACCACTGAATGAAACCCAGGAGTAAACTCCACGTCACCACACCCCCAGGAGGTCCAAACCTGTCTGTGCAGGTGGGACCTGCGCCAAGTTCCAGTTAGAAGACCAACCCGGGGTGTTGGAAAGGAATTAGTGGGTGGAGCCAAATTGGGCCCAGTTCTGTCGCTTCCTGGCTATCTTCACAACAGGCATCTGATGAATGCCCTTCCACTTTAATAATGAAACAACTTACAATTGTTTGTAGTGCCTCAGAACTTACAAGAGATTGATATTAATTTATCCATTACACCTTCAGAAAAATTAAGGATATTGATTCTTTTTTTTATAATTTTTTTAAGATTTTGTTTTTATTTATTTTTAGAGAGAGGGGAAAGGAGGGAGAAATAGAGGGAGAGAAACAGCAATGTATGGTTGCCTCTCACATGGCCCTCACGGGGACCTGGCCCGCAACCCAGGCATGTGCCCTGACTGGGAATCGAACCGGGACCATTTGGTTCCCAGCCCGCGCTCAATCCACTGAGCTACACCAGCCAAGGCGGGGAATTGATTCTTGATTTTACAACTATGAGCCCAGAGGTTGAATGACTGGCTTTGAATGACCTAGCCAATGAACATCAATGTCAAATGGGAATCCATATATACTGGGATGTTTTCATTATTAAAGTTTTCAAACATAGAAAGAGTAGAGAGAATAGGTCATACTCTCTGTGCCCAATACCTAGCCTTAATAATTGTTAATATCTTTCCGATTTGCTTCATCTATTTTTGTTTTGCTGATATAATTTCACAGATACCTTATCATTTCACCCCGAAGTGCTTGGTGTGCATCTCTTAAAAAATTCAGACCACCTGTACCTTCTGACTGCAAACGCAGGGCACTGCCCACCACTCCCTAACATACCAAGGGAACTCACTTCCATCAGCAGTGCATGCCAGGCACATTCTAGACCAGGCAAGCTCTAAGCAGGGGTGTCCAACAGGTAGCCCCCAGGCCACATGCATCCCAGGATGGCTATGAATGCGGCCCAACAAAAAATTGTAAATTTACTTAAAACATTATGAGATTTTTTTGTGGTTACGTGTCGCAATGTATTTAGTGTGTGGTCCAAGACAGCTCTTCTTCTTCCAGTGTGACCCAGAGACGCCAAAGGGTTGGACACACCCGCGAGGTCTTTTCCATTCAGACATTTCTGGTTTCTGGTGTTTGCAGCCAAAGCAACATTCACCATGCTCACTCTACTGCACTGCTCTCTCTTCACCCTTGGAAGGTGTCCCCTAGCCTGTTCCTGACTTACAGGACACCATAGCTCTTCAGCAGGAGAGCTGAGAGAGCCAAGTTGTGGGACTGAGAAAATCAAAGCTGGGTTGCCCAGTACAGAGAGACCAAGTGCATCCTTCATGTACTGGCAAAGCGGGGACAGCAGAGGAGTTTGGAAAGAATGGATGTGAAAAACTACGCACCTGGTACTGAAGTACTTATCTTGAGTAAATACTTACTCAAGAGTTTCATTGGTCTCTGTAACACTCGTTTTATAGTTTAGCAACGTTTATATTTTGGATTTTCAGGAAGCATTATAACTTTTGCAGAATTAAGAGCTTGTAAAGTACTATCCTGGTTCCTACCAGCATAGGGAACTGAGAATGAACTAAGTTTCTGATTAAGTAGTGAAATTCCAGCCACGCTCCGATCCCATGAAAGACCTCAGGTGTTTGGAATTGGGGGCAGGGTGTCCCAAGGCAAGCGGACGGGGTGAGATGCCCCTGCTCACAACTAGGCTGAGCACCGACCGTTCAGGGCTTAGAGAAAGGCTTGAGAGGCTGACATTTTCCAATTTGCCGTGCCATCTACCACAGCGAAGGGATATGTCATCAGGGTCTCACTGGATCCATGCCTCCATCCTGTAAGACACAGTAGCATCCTGTAAGGCATCCTGTAAAGCATCATAGCCCCATTTGGTGGGTTAGGACATTCTGCCTGAGGGATTCCGGCAGACCGCATCCCAGGATATCCTTTGTATTTCTCACAATAGGAAACTCTAGCTGAGCAGTGGCTGTTGTCACAGTGTGTAAGGAGGTGGCTGAGCCTGACCTCATCCCTCCAGTTTCTGAGGTGAGCTCCCTGCTTGGAAAGCCACCTCGGTGCCACTAGCCATCCTGACTTCCCTTGGCAGCAGCATCTATGTTTCATGTGAGGGCACAGTCAGCGTGCTGTCCCCAGGGGTTTTCACTCAGACCCCCACCCCACGGTCAGGGCAAGCTGAAAGCCTGGCCCAGTGCCGAGGCCCGCTGGGCTGGAAAGCCGGCTGCAAGTCTGGACCCGTTTCAGCCAACATACTTTACACCATGCGGAGAATCCATACCAGACACGGACTTGAAGAAGCCAGTCTCAAGGAGCAGTTTATTGATCTGGCAGATGATTAAAAGGCAACAGAGATGAGCTCAAGTGATGCTTTGGTTTTTCCATCCTGAAAGTGAATCTGAAATTTCCTTGGGGGATCATTAGCCTGTCTGCTGCTGCAGAAGAGGCAGATGGCTCCTCGGTGCAGTCAGAGGTCAGGAGACTGTCCCGGTTGACGTCTCCTGGCTCTCTCCCGTCCTCAGCAAGACACCCTGGGGAGTGACACGGTCCACCTTGGACGTGGGGCACTTCAGTCCTTTTCCCGATCGTGACTGCACTGAAAGCAGCCCTCATGCAGTTCACCCCACAAGCTCTACCCTCTCCTCTACATTTGTGGGATGAGAGAGACGACGACGGGAATGCTGTAAAGTTTTAAGCAGCTCCAAGAAAAAGGGAGGGAAAACTGGCTTGTACCCATCAGAAAGAGCTGACCATTTCCAGCAATAGGGAGAAGGGAAGGAATTTGGGCTGGTGGCTATGAAGTCACCTGGAGTTGTCATTTGAAACAGACATTGCTGCTGCCAAAGCTTGGATAACCTAATGTGCTACACCGCGCATGACTTGGACTTGTCACTAAGCAGATACGCTATGGTTCAGGGAAAAATTACGGGAGGTTCAATGCTCAGGCAACAGATTATTTACAACCTGTTCCTAATGTGAGAGCTTTTACATCAGGGTTTCATGGACAAAAGTACATGTTAAAAGGCTAATGTAATCACTCATGTTGGCAGCAAAGTACGACCAGACTGGGTTTCAACAGGACACCTCTAGCCATAGACATGCTCCAGTCTGCTTAGGAGTAAACAGGTCTCGACTGGGACAAATTACGGACTGCCCCAGCCAGCGCTAGGAGAACCCTGAATAGAAAATGAGTCCCGAATATCAGCTTCTTCAAAGCAAACGCTCCTTTCCTCCTCTTACACACTTTCTGACACTTTGCTGGAATGTGCGTGTCTGTGCTTTTAAACAAATTGAGCACACCAGCTCCTGAACTACCAAAGAAAGCTGATTCTACTTTGGAAACCTTGAACAACAACTACAAAAAGACCTAAATTCCCTTTCCTGCCTCAAAATTCTCTGTAAAATTTGGCTATGGTAAAAAACAAAAAATGCTTTGTCCCAGAAAAGCGCTCTCACACACAATTAGATTGCTCTATATCAAAGGAAATCTCCTTAGATATTTTTATGGGAGCACATGTTTATAGATGAAATGAGCCCCCTTTGCCCTCCCCACCCCACCCCCATCAACCCTTGCAGCCCACTGTTTTTTGTCAAAGATAGTTGTAGTTACAGCTCATTAATCATCCATCACCCAGACAGACTCTGCCAAGAATGCTGATAGCATCAGCGCTCCGGGGAGCAGCCTGCAGAGGCAGGACAGGGCTGGCTGGCAACAGTCTCTCCAGCCTGGTCTGGAGGGCCACCAGCCCGGGGGCCTCGTTTCATTTCTCAGTTCTTTTTCATCGACTGAAATTCATGCTCCAACTCAGGCTCAGATCTGCTGGACAAACTCTCAGATGATGGGATTTTTTAAGTATATTTCAATTATTATGTTATTAGAGTTGTCCCAATTGTCCCCCCTTTGCCTCCTCCGCCTGGTATCCCCTTACTACCTGAATGGTAACTGCACTTCTAGGCCATCGAAAACATTGGCATAATTAAAAACAATCAGAAACAGTCGATGTCCTTTGTTAAAGTCATTCACTATTCTAAGAATTCTCATCACAGAAAAGAAATTTTTGTCTTTATTTTTTCATTTTATTGCATTTGTATGAGAGGATGGGTGTTCGCTGAACCTATTACGGTAATCAGTTCACAATATCACCTCAAAGCACCGTGCTGAATGCCTCTACCTTGTATAGCAATGTATGTCTCATTTTTCTCTAAAACTGGGAAAAAATGAAATAACAACAAAAAACATTCACTGTGCCCACATATGCAGATGAGTTCTGTTTTATTATTACATTACCAGTGCAATTGCATTTCTGCATATTCAACCAGAACCATCTGTGATTGAAATACTGTGCATGCATGTGTACAAACACACACACACGCACACTCAGAGGAGGATATGTGATGTTTACACAGCGACCATAATTTCTGAACCCAATATTGGAATATCTGGTGTGGTAAACAAGAATAACATTGTTTTATCTGGGAAAATTATACATATCAAACAAAAAAAATCAATGGACAATAAATTAGAATCCAAAGTTTTCCAGGTCAGAAATTTCAACAAGCAAATATTTGCTTTTCTCCTAAAGAGAGAGACTAATATCAAATCATCACATTAAGAGCCAACACGAGTTTTTAAAAGGGAGAGCCTTAATTTGTTCATAAATATCTTTAAGTAGTTTAGAGAGACAAAATTTACTGCATCTTAGAGGTGAAAATTTAGAGGCCATGAAGATGAGATGCCTACCTCATGTCACTTAGGGAAGTCTCATCTATGACACCCCATTTAATACACATTCCGTGCGCCACCCTGTCAAAGGCCCTCACTTCCTTCCTCAGACACTGACTCTAATGGACGCAGAGTCAGATTCTGGCACACGCAGACCTTGCTTCCTTTACCGGGTCTCTGTTTCAGGGAGCTGGACGGGGAAAGAGGGGGAGAACGCAGATAGTGGGGTGGGGTGGGGAGGCAGAGCCAGGTTTACATGTGAGATGGCCTTGGCTATGGGGTCAGGGCTGCTACCCGACATTCGCTGAGACCGTGTGGATATTCTGGATCAGACTAGGAGGGGTTTGTATGAGTCATGGGATTTTTAAATTTTTAATTAAAAAACAAAATTTCAGCAATAAGTATAGCTCAGCTCTTTTTTATTTAATGCCATCTTCCCCATCAGCCGATTTAATTACTCAGCTAGGAAACTATGTGCCCTGTGGATGGACGACAAGCTAGGGAGTGTTTCATGCTCTGTGTCATGCACTCAGCCTCACTAAAGGTCATTGAAAGTGTGTTTTAATGAAAGTCGCAGAATCCGGGTTATTCAGACACACACAGAAGCTTGTCTATAAACAGGAGCATTTACAGAAGTTCTTAGGCAAAACATTAAGACAGCTAAAGCTGCTCCCTGAGATGTGCGGGTGACTCACGAACGCACAGACATGCCCCCTGGGCAGCTGGAGAGAGATTCATTCAAACAACATGACTCTAGGACCCTTAGCCACCCTTTAATTAGCCACGTGGGAACCCCAAAAGCCCAAATCAGAAGAGAGTGTAAAGAAGAGACTTCACATCCAGAAGCAGTAAGTACAGAAGGCCCCCAGGTCATGAGTGGGGCGCTGCAGAGGGTTTCAGACAAGCCACATTCATTAGCGTTCATGTGCGCTGTCCTGCCTGCAGCCAACACTAAGCAAGTTGACTAAATACTCTTAGAGGTATGAAACAAAGTCTTTTCTCTTTACATTAAACAAAAAAAAGAAGGGAGGAAAAATTTAACAGCAGTGTCCAGACATGCCACAAGGCTTTCTCCATAAATAAAAGGTTTTGTTTAAGAGATAAGGTGAACTCTGGCCATCCATAATGGTCCTTCTCTGGGAGATAAATGCTGCAGCATTTGTAGAAAATAAAACTCTCAGAGAAGTCAAGCCTTTTCTTGTCAAAACAAGGAGATTATTTTTTAGCAACCCAGTTCAGTGTCTGTGACCTTGCCTGTTGTTAGGGTAAATGAGATAATAAAAGAGAGAACAAGAGATCAGATGAGAAAGCTAATGTGTGAGGAGAGCAAGGATATTTCAGTGTTTGTGGAGAACTTCATCCACATGCTTTTAGTAAAAAGATGCATTCTTCATTGCTTCCGACTGTATTAGAAAGACAGGACAAAATTACTTGGAATTGTGTTTTATTTTTATTTATGATGTAAAGGTTGTGGCTGCTACAGGGTAGATAACTCGTAACCTCTTCAGCTGTAGGTCTGGTTCTGCAGCTGCGGACATAGCCCTGGGGTGGCAAGGGTTGTGCTGGGGACACATTGCCATCCCTTTTGCAAATGTGCTGGCAAGAGGGGCCCTGGCTGGCCTTGTAAAAGTAGCTCCGGAGCAAATCATTAGCACATCTAACCTCAATATTTTGAAATCCAGAAACAACATTGAGTCATGCTGGTAGTACCGTAAAGTTTTATTGCATTTTTTAAACAGAGTCAAAAACAAGCTGGGGATCATGTGAATTATCTCTTTACATGTGTCCAGCCCAGGAATTTGGCACACGGGTCAACGTGATGGAATGGAGCAGTGAAGCCTCGGGAACATGTTAAAAAAACATCATCCTGGCCTTGAGAATGTATGACCTTTCATCAGGCGGGTTTTCCGTTGTCTGAACCGCATACCTGGCATGATGTCTGATCTGTGAAAAACTGGGGCTATAAATGCTCTTCATCCTGCACTAAAAATAGAGCCTCACTCAAGACAAAAGAATCCACGGGGAAAAAGTACTGACTGCTGCTGGCAGCAGCGGTGTTCTCCGCATCGGTGTTGTCCCGCTCACGCTGTCTGTGAGCCTGTGAAGTCAGGGATCTGACACAGGATTTTCAGAAGAAAAATGAATCAATGAATGAATGAACACATGAATTAATGAATGAATCCCCTTCTGGGGAAAGCTCAGTATGCTCTTATGGTTAAAACTACCCATCAAGGTTTTCTAGATGCTCTTTTGAGTGTCTAGTTCAACTTTCCGGAAAGAGTTTACCAATTCATTTACCTCGAGTGTCAACTTTGTAAAAATGCTTGGTTAGAGGACAGCCCATGAACGGTTCTTCAGCCAATGGCACACGAGGCCATGAGAGCAGACCACTCTCCAAGGTTCTCAGGCTGCTCGGGGTACTTAACTAAACTGACCATAATTCACACCAACACCTTGCATAATACGAAACACAAAGCAGATGAGAAAACCCAGTAAAATATTTCAGAATACAAATGTGTAGACTTCAGTGCCAGGGACTAAAATAGATTATAAAGCTACAGTAATTGAACGTATAAGGGCCTCAGTACCGGAGAGGACAAAGAAATCAATGGACCAGAATAGGATGTCTAGAAACAGACTCCAAAATTCAATACTAT
Organism: Micronycteris hirsuta; assembly: GCA_004026765.1. NCBI lineage: Eukaryota > Metazoa > Chordata > Mammalia > Chiroptera > Phyllostomidae > Micronycteris > Micronycteris hirsuta. The sequence continues at coordinate 59,533 of PVJI01006605.1, read as the reverse complement.
ATAGTACAAGTAGCATGTCCATTTAGTGGGGAGCACATAGATTATTGCTAAGATGTACAAGTATAATTGGTTAACTCTTTAGAAAACAAAAAGTAGACATTTGCCTCATGGTTTATACCGAAATTCCAAGGGGATTAAAAATATTGAGTGTTTAAACATAAAATCCTAAAAGAAGAAAGTGTAGCTATGAGAAGAGTTTTCAAAAGTCAAGGGATGCAAAACGAAACTTCTGTGTATCACACACACACATGCAGAACAATGGGTAACGGGGATGAATAAGAAGTCCATGAGGAAGACACACACAAGCCATTGTGTCAATATGGCAAACCCTGGTGGCTGGCGTCCCCACGTCGCTGTTGTGAACCTCTTTCCCTTGTTCATTTTAACCCTAAAAACTGAAAAAGCTCACACTCACTTTGGCCACCTACCGAAACGGGTGCCCATGTGACATTCTTCACGGAGTTGTGAAACAGGTTTACATCCCTCGTTGTCAGGCAGTTCATAGATCTGCATTTCTTCGGGGTTGGTCGCTGGAGGTTTATTTCGTTTCAGTTATGTGAGATGAGCGAGCCAGAGAGATCTGCTGCAACACTGTGCCTGCAGCTGACAGCGCTGCGCTGCGCTCTTCAAAGATGTGTTGAGAGTAGGTCTCGTGTTAAGTTCTCTTACCACAAAACAAAACAAAACAAAACAAAAGGGACCCAAGGGAACTCTGAGAGGTGTTGAATATGTCTTGCCTTGATTGTGGTGATGGTATCACGGGTGCTTTCAAATGTTTAAGTTCACCAAATTGTACACATTAAATACATACAATTTTTGTATATCAATTGTACCTCAGTAAAGCTGTTAAAAAATAAAGTTTATGCATAGAGTGTTTAACATATTTTTAAGAGGTTGCCAATACTTCTTGGCTTTCCCCATCTGGGATGAGAAGGTGAAACCTGGAGATGGTCACCATGTGAGAGGCTCAGAGGAGTCACAGCATCTTTAGCTTTGACACAAAGTGCCCCCAGCAGTCCCTGCTCTCTTGGTTATGAAGTGTCACCTGCCTAAGGTAACATAAAGCTGCTTGATAGGGAATGCATTCTGAGTAAATTGAGAGGGGAACAACTGCTGAAAGCATTACACAAACACAAAATGTGCATCCAATCCCTTAATACATAAAACAAAAGCGGGGGAAAGAGCTTCATTCAAAAGATGTTGGGGATAACAAGATTTTAATTTTATCTTAAATAACTGCACTATATGAAATAATATGCTTAAATTCTAGAAATACCATTCATTCATAAACAGTTAAGACTGAACATTTTAGGTAAATAACTCTTTACTAAACATCTAAAAAGTCCTTTAAATAACCAATTCTGGCCCTGGCTGGCATAGCTCAGTGGATGGAGTGTGGGCTGCGAACAAAGGGTCGGGGGTTCAATTCCCAGTTGGGGCACATGCCTGGGTTGTGGGCCAGGTCCCCGATGGGGGCCATGTGAGAGGCAACCACACAATGATGTTTCTCTCCCTCTCTTTCTCCCTCCCTTCCCTTCTCTAAAAATAAATAAATAAAATCTTTAAAAAATAAATAAATAAATAACCAATTCTGGTGTGAAACCAAACATAAATAATAAAAACACGTTATAAATTGCACATTCAAACAGGTGAGTACTTATAAGGGTTGATCACTTAGAAAGTTATATGAATGTCTAACCACTATGCTGCACACTTGAAACTAATATAATATTGAATATCAACTGTAATTTTTTTTAAAGTTTTAAAAGAATGTTTATTTTAACATTATATTGCCAAAATAAAAAGGGAGAAGGTAAAAAATTCTTACCTAACTATAAGAGACTGGTTAATGACAAATGGCAAATCCATAAAACAAAATAATATGTGGCCATTATCAAATGCATTATAAAAGAATGTTTATGGATATAAGAAAATTGATGGTATAAAGTTAAGTGAAAGAAGCAAACTACAAGAGAGAAAATGCAGTACATGATCGTTTCTGCTCCTGAAGACTGAGACCCCATCAGAGGGGCCTGTCCCCCAGTTTGTCATGGTGTTCCCAGGGCCTAGTACAGAACCTTCCACACACTAGTGTTTTCTTTTAATTTTGTGGAATGAATTGTGAAATATAGCAAACTTACTAGTGGGTTTTTTACCTTTTGCTTTGAATATATACATATCTCTTTTTCATGTTTGTATTGATTTCACATTAGTATACATGACTTTTATAACTAGAAAAAAAGTTAAATTAATGAAACAAACCCCTCTTTTCTCCCACATCACTCTTCTCTTTGTGTGGGTGAAGAGTATGGGGACCTGACTTCCTGTGGATCAGACTCGGTGTGTGGTCTTCAGGGGTGTGGGACTGAGCTGGTCTGGGCATGTGCCACGTTGAGTCAGGCAGGATGAAAACTCAAGGCCACATGGGAGGGATAAGCAAAGTTCATGGCCTTCTAGGCCCACTCAGCCTTTGACTTCTGGGATCAGCCTAGTGCTCTCCTACTGCTTCTGGCTTTCCATTGATGAGCCCCCAGCACCCCAACTTTTCTGCTCATCCTTGTCTCTCTTCACCTCTTCTGCCAATAACCCCAGTGGAGTTGCTCTGCACCCCCTCACCTGTGATCCTTCAGAATCTATTTTACACTTGACAGAGTGACAGCAAACTATTACGAGCACAATGTTTTTTCCTCCCTTCCCAAGACGGTAATTTCAACAGAAAATAGCCCTGATGCATCCCAAATTTGGCTAAAATGGAAAAAAAATCTGAAGGTGATACTCCCCCATGGAGCCTCGCAGACACTGAAGTCTCAAGTACAAAAGCTGGGCCAGCTCAGATCCTGAAGTGCAAAGGTAACTGTAATGGAATTGAGGTAGGAGGGTGGCGAGTCATGACAAGCTCCAGTGGAAGGAAATCTCATTCCCCTCATTGAGGGATCCCTAAGATCTACAGGACAACATTTTCGGTTTTTTTTTCATCCAGAGAACAGTTTTAGACACTGCGGAGAAAACTGCCGCAAGCCTGTCCCCCTTGCTCCCCCGACTCTCTGGCCAGACTCCTGCTCACTTGACCTTTCCCAGTCACGGCGTGAGGTATTAACTGTTGAGCAGGTCCGCCTCACGAAGACCCTGCTCTCGCCCTCAATGTCAGTCTTTAAAACCTGCCCCACGGCCATGTGCTATGTGCAGTAGGAGTACCCGCTGCTATTGCCTGGTGTCATTCTGGAAATCTGACACCTCGGAACAGAAAGAAATTTGCAGAAATGAATGAAAGAAGCAAGATGAAAAGAAGAAGAACAGGACAGGGGAGTAGGAGGAGGGTTATGGGTGCCTCCGGAATTCTGCCAGGCACTCAGCTGAGAGGCAGAGGGAATCTTCCCATAGGTTCCATAAAGATCGGCCCGTGTCACTGAGAGACACCCAAATGCATGCACTTCCTGGGGCCTCTCAGCTTGGCCAGATTCATCTAAAGTTCAGCAACACCCCTGCCTTGGAAGGGACAGAGATCTGGAGCTGTGGTAGAACTGGCTCTCTAGAGGAGAAGGGAGAGCAGTGCAAGACAGGAATGTGTGTTTCCTTTAGCCCACGTTCTCACATGCTGCCTGCAGACCTGCGGCTTGTGAAGAGCCCTGTGGGTGCCCATCTTGCCCTGGGAAACCTGTGGAAATTCTCCATGGCTTGTGCTCTACCTCTGTTCTCCAACTCCTGGCCCAGCGACCACCCGTGGGGTAGTGGTCCAGGGCTCTCCTGAGCGGACAGCTGCTCCTGCTGACAGTCACCAGTCTTGCCGGCACTGCACTGTCCAGGGAAGGGCTCTGGTGAGCTGCACCTTGAAAAGAGGTTCAGAAAAGGTGGGGATGCCTCTAAAAAGTAGAAGCATGTGCCATTGCTTCAGCAGCTATCTCATGAGTCTCCAGTATTCAAGGACGTTATGGTGCATGCTGGCGTGCAACATGAATAAGGCATGACCCTTCAGTGGAGAAGCTGACAGATCACGATGTGCCTGGTTGCCCCACACAGCTCTCCAGTGGCGCTAGCCCTTCTCATACAGAAGACCCCAAGGTGCACAGCCATCAGAGGAGCTGCTCGTGAATGCAGACAGTTAACAGTTGGTTCTTCAGATGCTCCCTCATGTCAACTTTTCGTTAAGGAGTATCAGTGGAGGAAGTGGGAAATGCCACAAAGAAGTACTAAAACTATTTTTAATCTCTTCTTACATACATTTTTAAAAATACTCAGTTAGAAACTCACATTCAACCCCTCCCCCCACTTTCTACCTCTGTACCTGCAAGTTTGGTTTGTTCCTGCCCCGTCCGCTTCTTGCCTCACCTGTTATGTCCACCCTCCTTGTTTCAGGAGCTAGGAAATGCTGGTTCTTGCATTATTTCCTACCTTTGCTGGGTCTGATCATCTTGAATCTAAAATAGTGAATGTTTTTGGCTGATCAAGAAAGCAAAGGAAATAAGATTTAAAGCCGTGTTTGCCAAACTAAAAATTCTATGCTTAGATGGCTCTGAAAGTTTGCAGGGTTACCCCCTCGACAGCTTTTGTACCTGAAGTACAGAGAGTCATGGACTATTTCGAATGGGCCTCTGTGTGTATATAGAAGCACTGTTGTGGCAACTAGTCAACTCATTACACAATTTGCACAGGGTGTGAAGGATTAAACCCCATGCACACATATATTTTACATCTGAATATATGTGTGGAAATGTAAAAGATTTAATGTGTGTCTACCTCTATCTAGAACACAGATAAAGACAAAGAGAGAGGTTGGCAGCTGACACTGAGCAATGCCCCCTTTTCCCTGGGCTCTGCCGTAGCCACGGCCAGCTGACGAGCATCAAGTCACCTTGATTTCTTTGCATGGCCTCAGAGAGAAAGGCAGCTGCTTTGCTCAGTTCCAGGATATGGAAGGGCTTACGCATTGTACCCTGTTGTGAAAAGCATCTGTTACTTTTCTACCAGAGACAGGAATGGTTATGCGCAGAGATACCACACTGAATCTTCTTTTATCTTTGCAACAATTAACGTCAGATTTATGTTCATTCGAAAACTATCCCAGTTGAGAATAGGGACAGAGAAACACAATAGGACAGAGGGACAAATTTAAACAAATTAAAGAAAACAAGGAAAGTGTTTAGAGAGCACAGTGAGTTAACTAGAAGGAACTTCTCACTTGCTTTGCCTCTAAGGAAGTCTGGAGTCTTGGTCACTTGGTTTGCCAAGTGAAAATTTTTTTCTGCTCCTCTCTTGACCCAGCTAGTTAAGTGGTGTAGTTTTATTGAAACAACATGTGAAAAGTGTCACCAAAGCAGCAAGGAGAATGAGATGGCTTGCTCCACTCTCTTTAACACAACCAACAGTGGGGAACATGTGCTAGTTCATTAAATGGCCCGCATTCCAGGCTCCCAAATCCTCCATTTTCAAAGCAGCAAACACTAGTCAGAACTTGCTGCAATAAGTACGGTGTTTCCCATGACTCGCCCTCGTTGTATGTGTGGACTATTCCGTATGCATGTGCGTGTGCATCTTGTTTTTGTTCTCTAGCCCTGGGACCCATCTTTATTTCTGTACTTGTTTTGTTTATATTTCCAAAATGCAAATTGTAACTTTCTGCCTGGAAATAGTACGAAGCCCTTCCTCACAAACACTGAGAACACAGGAAACTAGTAGATTTCCCACAAAAGTGACTTTCCCCTCCTATTAGACACAAAGATTTCATAACAGGTCTCAGGAAATAAAATGCTCTTTTTTACAAAGTGAAATCGGAGACTTTGAGATCCACCTGAAGGAACAGGAGAAATAACTTAGGAATCTTTACAAACTTAAAAAATATATATCATAAAACTCTTGAGTTTTAACAGAACTCTATAGAATTTTCTAGAAATTTCTATAAGATACATATAGTCATGGTATCTTTTACTACATACAAATTGTTGATTTCACCTTGGCTGGTGTAGTTCGATAGATTGAGTGCAGGCTGCAAACCAAAAGGTCACTGGTTTGATTCCCAGTCAGGGCACATGCCTGGGTTGTGGGACAGGTCCCCAGTAGGGGGCGCTCGAGAGGCAACTGCACAGTGATGTTTCTCTCCCTTTCTCCTTCCTTTTCCCCTCTCTCTAAAAATAAATAAAATCTTAAAAAAAAATTGATGATTCCATGGATATGTCCTTTGCTCCACAAAACAGGTTAGAGATCCTTTTTAACAGGGTTTCTTTCCTATTAGTCCTCCTAGGAAGCTGACACAAAAATGACATCAAGAGAGGATATGTATTAGGAATAGATGGAAACTCCCTACACTGGACATCTTTCTCCCTCTCCCCAGGAAACTCTGGCTAGCACATCTGTCAACTCAGATGTGATTGGACACAAACATTCTACTTTATTTTGGCAGCATGAGATGTTGCACTGTGGCACTGGGGATTGGTACCATTGCCTATCGCTCTGGACAGGCAAGAGAATCTTCACCCCAAACAGCTGGGCTCTGCATGTCTGCTGTGATCACACTATCTAATGCTTCATATACCCACTTGCTTCTCAGGTGCCTGGAAAGAATAGTTTGGCTGACTGCCAATTAAGACTAAGAAAACTTTGGTCAGGAAGGCGGGTCTTTAAGAAATGTCATTAACAGCCCTACTAGTCATTTTCTTTCTTTTCTATATGTGAAGAAAGCTGAGTTCTTTTGTAATCAAATTCTGTCCCATGCTGCTCCAGCTTGGGGCCTGTGGTTCACCATACTGGTCTTCCTTTTAAGGTCAAAGCACAGAAGACTCACTTCACAATCTAGATACCTTATGTGAAAGGGACCAAATCCAGTGAACCACAATTAAACCTGAGCATACCTGAGCATCAGGAAGAGAGACGGGGCCTCAGGAAAGGACACAGGCAATCAACTGTCAATACTGTTTAGGCAAAGGCAAATGGAGGCTCCTGAGCAGGGACGGGATACTACAGCACAGGCAGCCAGGGTCAGCAAGCACATTATGAAGAAGCTAGGTATTTCCAGGTGGGGGGAATGGAATGCAGACCTCCCTAGAGGATGAGGTGGGTGGCGAGACAGCAAGAAAGCTGACTACTAGGTAATTCTACCTGGGAGACGAATATGATTTCAGGACGCCTTATGCCAGCAGTCACCACTGATATGGTGGTCAGTTTTCTGGGTCTCCATTCTAGCACAGCAACGGAAATGAGCTTAACGATGTACCATCCATCTACTCCTTGTTCAAGTTGTATTTCAACAAAGGAGTTCCTCTAGAAATGTGTATCACTATAAAAAAGGCTTTGGAGAAAAACATCTGACATAAAAGGACTTTTTGCTTTTAGGGAAACAAGGTTTCTAGCAGTGAATCAAAATCTGTCCAATTAAGAGAAAATATTGATGTGAGAACATCAAATATTTTTAAAAACCGTGCCTTCTAAAGAAAAATAAAGGAATATCACAGAAGTAAGCCTTTCACGCATTTTTTGATGGGGACCTGTGCTGTTAGGATTTGAAGTCTATGTTTCTCTTTTTTAAAGGAATAGAATCTATGATGAAGCAGTGTTAAGTGTGAAGTTCCGTACATTTATCTCTCAGTTGGTGAAACAGTTTCCTGAGAAATGACATGGTATCTTTTCAGTTTCATAAAATTTACTCCTGGCTTTCTTCAGCTGGTGTTTAACTGGCAATGAAACATTTCTGACAGATCGAAACAGACACCTCAGGATCTTATTTATTCATATACCCCACGGGGACAGGACAGTATATGGCAACAGAATGATTTCAGCTTCCTTGGAAATGCAAAACCGAGCCAGGCTTCGCCTGTACGAAGTGTTTGGACCCCCGCCTGACACGGGGCTTCTCCAGGCGCCTCTACGTCCAGCTCTGCGCGTCGCTGTGGGTGTGCGCCGTTGCGGGGCCACGGCTGTCCTTCGATTCTGAGAAGACAGCTCCGAAGAGGTTACAGATCATTGGTGCACGGTAAAATAAAAGAGAAAGAGTCACTTAAAGAGAAGTATATTTTGGAAAGAACAAATACTATGAAACAGAATAGTTACAGCAGAGAAAGGATTTCTTCACTCCAGCATTTTCCCGAGAACCTGGCAATGAGGGCTGGGGAAGCGCAAGGCGGAGCCTCGTTCTCACGGGGTGGAGCGGCCACTGAGAGGTCTTAATGTCTCTGAAGGCAAGATTTACTTTTACGGTTTTACTAATGCGTGACTGAATTAAAGGCCCAGACTCACTGTGTCCAGACACTGACTTGTAAGAATTCAGGAGAAGGAGAGCAATGTGAAGGAGAAGGTCTGGTGTCAGAACAGGCTTTCGGGGCACTCGAACCAGCACTGCTTCGTAATTTAGGTCTGAAATTAGATGACAGAAGAGAATATATCACAAACAAAATGACCCTTGGTACTTGTGTTGAATTCCACATCTGCAAAAGGATTTCATCTGACCACAGACATTGCCATTAATATCCTTAAACATCAATGAGGTCGAAATCCAAGGCTGATACCCTTACCACACACGGTCATACACACAAAGCCCAGCTAGAAGAGAAAGAGTGTATTAGGGTCCTCCAAAGAAACTGAACTAATGGGAGATAGATAAATAGATAGACAGAGAGACATAGGTAGAGGTAGAGGTAGTAATAGAGATAGAGAGATAGGGATAGAAACAGAAACAGGGATAGGAATAGAGATAGGGACAGAGAGAGAGAGAGAGAGAGAGAGAGATGGTATTTGCTATTTGCTTATGCAATCATGAAGGCTGAGGAGCCCTAAGATCTTCATCAGCAACTGGAGATCCAGAAGAGTCAGTGGAGTAGTGAGTTCTAGTCCAAAGCCCAGCAGACTTCAGACCTAAGAAAAACTGGTGCTTCGGTTCAAGTCTGAAGGCAGGGAATGACCAATACTCCAGCTCAAGGCGAAAGGAGTTTCCTCTTACTCAGTCCTTGTGTTCTGTGCAGGTTTCCGCTGATTGGATGAGGCTCACCCACACTGGGGAGGGCCATGTACTCCACTCAGTATATGGTTCAAATGTGAACCACATCCAGAACACCCTCAGAGGCCCACCCGGAATAATGTTTGACCAAATGTCCGGGCACCCCGTGGTCCAGTCGACACATAAAATTAACTGTCACAAGGAGACTGATCCTTTTCCTTTTCTTATCCTTACCTGAGGACATGCTTTTTGACTTTTAGAGAGAAGGGAAAGGAGGAAGAGAGAGAGAGAAACATTGATCAGTTGCCAGGTCCCCAGTGAGGACCATGTGAGAGGCAACCACACATTGCTGTTTCTCTCCCTCTCTGTCTCCCTCCCTTCCCCTCTCTCTAAAAATAAATAAATAAAAATCTTTAAAATCTCTGTAAAGAAGGTTTTATTATTCTCCCCATCTTACAGACGAGGACATCAAGGCACAGAGAGTCCAAGATTGTGCAAGAAGTAAGGGAAGGAGCTGGGTTTCGCAGCCAGCCAGCCCTGGTTTTTTCTCCGAAGTTTTTCTCCCAAGTGCTTCTCATCCTGTCTCCTGCATTTACTCTGATTCTATAAGGTTTCCACAGCTCAAAATGCTTTTGTAAGTTTTGTTCAGAAATGCAGTCAAATGCCTATATATACTATTTTGGAATTGACTTCTCCTAAAGATATATTTATATATATATACATATATATATTCCAATATATATAAAATATATTCCAAATATAATTTGCTATCACATCTGCCTAGTAAGACAGTTGATAAACTCTGATAACACCAACTAGAACCTAAGAAAGTGGACCCTCAAGTGCTTGTCTTACACTCCCTCTAACTTTCTAAAAACAATGGCAAAAAAGAGTTTGGTCAGTGATAGAAAGATGCACGTCAGCAATATGAAAATATTCTTTCCTAACCAAATATGGCAGTGAGAAAAGTTAACAATAATGATTTCTGGAATCTTCACCAAAGCAGGTGTTATGATTGCCCATGTTACTCTCCTGCCTGTATTCCGAACTTACAGCATTAATAGGTTATAGTGAATAATTTTTAAAATCACAAGCATGCTAAAAACATGAAACGAATGATTCCATGACTAGAACAGAATACACAGCAGTAAGAGAGAAACATGCATGCATTCAGGGTCTGAGGTGGGCCTCTCATTTTTGATCGAAGCTTCCATGCTGGGCTGTTGAACCACACGGAGCTGCTGCCTTATGTGGTTGGAGGGAATAGAGGCAGGTGTTTGGCCTGGAGGTGAGTGAGCCTTTGCTGACATAGGAACAGGAGCTGTGGCTTTGTCATAGGACACTCCAAAAGAAGAAATGGTTCCAGTCCAGGGACCTGAGGGGTCAGGTAGCAAACTGTGCACACAGATGAATTAACATGGAGAGAGGAAAAGGAGCGTGCGTGTGTGTATGCAAATTCACATCACACACACACACATCCTTCTCTGGGTGAATCTGAAAGCTAAAGCAAGAACAAGACATCATAACACAAACAGAAAACAGAAATATTTAAATCCAGTACAGGGAAGATTACAAAAAATAGTATAACTCAAGCAAAATATATAAATAAAAAATTAAAACTTAAAGAGATAATAAAATTAATTTGTCACAGCCACAAAATTGGAGAGCTGTGACATTGTACTGAGTGACCCTTGTACAGAGTGAAGCACAGACAGATGAAGAAACAGAAAGTACGGGAGAGACGCTCACAGCCTGGAGACTGACTGAGACCCTCCCTGGGGGGCCCGACAGGCGCCCCAGAAGCACAGTGTATAGGGAATGGCAGAATGCGAGTTTTGAGGAACGAGTGGCTCAGGAATTTCCCGATTGAAGGAATGAAGAGTCCTCCTCTGTGTAACGCATGATACATAGACAGATAAAGAAAAATAAAACTACAACTAGACACTTTGTAGAGAAACTGTAGAACATCAAAGAAAACAAGACAATCTTTAGAAGTTACAAGGGCGAAATGACAGATTGTCTATGAATGAATAACACCTGGAGCGATGTATTAGTATTTTTTGATACGTAAAAAGTAATACTAACTTGGCAGCTTAAAACACACGTTTCTTATCCCACAGTTTCTGTGGATCACGAGTTGGGACACAGCTTAACTGGTTCTTGGCGAGGCCACTGTGGAGGTGTCAGCTGGGGCCAGGTCCTTGATGGAGGCCCAGCCGAGAAGGTTTCACATCCAGGCTCACTCGGGTTGTCAGCAAAGTTCATTTCCATGCAGTTGTAGGACTCATGGCTACTTGCTTCTTCAAAGCAGCATGGAGAGGGAGACCCCAGAGCCAGTCCACCGGCAAGGTGGTCTTCTGGAACGGAACATTACTGCAGCAGTGACACCCGTCTCCTATGCCAGTTTCCGCTCGTTAGAAGTAAGTCACCCACACTCAGAGGAGGAGATTCTGCATGAGTGTGGACCTGGGAGGCAAGATAGCAGAGACCAACTTAAAGCTCGTCTGTCATAGGTAAAAGCAAACATCTCATCAAAAACATACCAGAAGACAGTGGCGTCAGGTCCTTAAAGTGATGGAGAAAGGAACTGTCAGTCTGTACCAGGGTGAAAGACCACTCAACCCTGACGGCCAAATAAAGCCATTTCAAGCACATAAAGACTTAGAATGTTGACAACCCATAAACCCTTCCTGAAATTTTAAGGAAATATTGTCTTTAGCAGGAAAAAAAATGGTAAAATCTGACAGTGTTACAGAACAGATAGGGGGGCTGAATGATATGAAAGACCCCCCTTTTTCCCCAGGGGTTCCTCCCCCTTACCAGGTTCACTTTGCCCGCTGACAGAGGAAAGACGTAAAAGGAAAGGAATTATTATTTATTTGGAAGTTGTACAGATTGAAGTTCTTTAGAATATGCATAAACCCACACAGTTCTTCCCTCTCCCCCTGCCCTGTCTGGGGTACCGTATCTCACGCAGGCTCACAGCACCATCCATGTGGCAAAAAGGGAGCACTTCCAAAGCCACGTGGTCCTGACTCTCACCCAAGCTGCGTGGTCCCCATTCGCCAAAACTGCATGCTCCCAACAAGATGCCCAAGCAGCGTGGTCCCAACAGAGACACCAAATGGCTGCCCCACCTGGATTTAAATCCCAGCACCAATCTTTCTCTGCAGCCTCATTTCCGGCTCCTCCCACAATTGGCCACAGCTGCCAGCATTCCGGGAAGGTGTGGCCCTGTGGCATGGAGCCAATTATCTCCAAGCTCTTCTGGACCCCATTACAAATCCCTCTTTGGGGGACCCCTCTTGGCTGCACCCTGTTACAACAGTATAGCTAATTACTAATAATAAATATGAATAATGAATCGATTTTTTTTTTAAAGATCTAGAGCTGAAATTCCCGGTGGCGATACGGGTACCTGGGAAATGAGACTGGCAGTGTGTACCACCTGCCCGCCTGCCCGCCTGCTGGTGTGTGCAAGGGGCTCAGAGCCACCCAGTAAGTTGCCATGTCGTTAGGAAAGTGTAAATAAAATATATACATTAAAACCAATCTTAGCAAAAAGTGAAGAATGATAAGCTGTAGTATTCAAACCAGTATTAGGACAAACCAAAATAAACACAGAATTTCAGAACAACCACCTTCACCACCGCCACCGCCAATAACAGCAAGAACAAAAGAGTTTTATTAACTCAACAAGTGTCAGGAAAGTAGAGAAACAGCCGAAGTGAAAACACGGTACAGGACAGTGTTAGGAGGAAACCCAAATGTGTCAATAAATATAACAAATGCAAAATAATTATATTCACCTCTTAAAGTATGAGGCTTTTAAAAGACAATTAAAACATGGACAAAGCTTAAAAATAAAAGAATTTTTTAAATTTATGAATTTCCAGGTTCCCCATCGCTTTAGTCAGTAATTCTCTAGCTTCTAATGAATCCCCTGACATATTTGATGAAAATGCAGATTCCTGGACCCAGATTCAGAAATGTTGACTCAGTGAGCCCGGTTTCTAACCCAGGAGTCTAGATTTTTAACCAGTTCACCAGTTGTTTGTGATGAATGGGGTCTGAGTATCAACTCTAGAACTGAAATTCTTCAGCTCCGCTTTGCCATGAGAACCTTCCATTATCAGGTAATCTTACTTCTCTCAGTTTAGCTCTCTCTGATCCTGCAGCAAATGATACTCCTTTTTGCCACCCCCCGCCATGTCCAATGCTCATTTCCACTAGGGTGTCAGCTTCTTGAAGACCTGATGACATCTCATTTATCATGTGGACCCTTACAGCACTTGCTTTGGTAAATTGGAACGCTAGGTTATATCGTTTTTTGACTTATGAATAAGTGTGAGAGAAAGTGTAGAAAAGTGAATGAGTTGAGACTGGAGGTAAAAGAATACCAAAAGAAGGAGGAGGGTTGAAAGAGGCAGAGACTGCTGAGGCAGAGCAGACTGGAGAGACAGCAAGAGAGAGACCTGCACAGTGGGAAGGAGAGCGGAGGGCAGGGAAGCATGACTGGTCTGGCTATTGCTTGCCAGGCTGCACGCCTTGGGCGTTAGGTCCAGGGTGCTTTACAGCCATTGTTTCTGTAGCAGCGAAGATGAAAGTCAGACAAAATAATGCAAAAATGCTGAACTCTAACGGCTAAGTCCTCGGGGCTTTATGAGACTTGACTTTCCTCAGACATTGAGGAAAGTCTTCAGCTGAAGTCCATTAAGCAAATTGAAATGCAGGAGAAAAATAAACATAGATTGATGTAGATAGCAGTTTTATGAGGCAAAGGAAGCAGTTAGTTCTGACAAAGCTCCCGGCCTTGGATCTCCAGCCCTTAAAACTCTTAAGATATCGTTCTTTCCAAGAGACCCTGCTGGCAGTCATAAAAGCAAGCTAACAGATTATTTTCCGTGCAAAGACAGGGGCTGGTACAAACTAAAATAAAAATATTCTGCACATTGTTTCTTGGTACAGTTCCAGATGTCAAGCCATTTGTCCTTTTGTCCCTAAACAGCAAAATAAGTAATAAATCCAATATATTTAAGAATTATATACTAGCATGCTGCTTGGACCTCAAATGAAACCAAACCACATTAATACACATTTCCCCCAAATGGAAACTCATATGTTAAAGAATCACTTCAAATTCAAAACCTTTTGCTATTATTTGTACACCTAAAACACAAAACAGTGCTGTAAGGTTCCAGGTCCTTAATAAGGCCGGTCGAAAAGACAGGCCCTGCACATCGTGACGTACGAGTGCTGTGACTGGGCCTGTGGCACACGCAAAGACCACGGACAGAAGATCTGTATCTGGATCCCCTTCCTCTCTTATGACTTTGTACATTTAGTTTAGACATTTAAAAATAAAGTCACCTCTGGACTTTGTCTCCAAGGCAAGGAATACTCCTCCTGGCATGGACTCTGGCTCCATGTGTGTTTCCCCGGGCGCAGGGGCAAAGCCAGCAGTAGGTTCTCCATTTCACGGCCTGTGACAGATTCAGGCCGCGCTCCCCTCGCCTTGCTCGGAGGTTATGGCAGCCCAGTCTGCGCCGGCACTGCTCTCCCGCAGACTCGCAGCGTCCCCGGCCTCTCTCCAGGACCCGGGGCTGCAGAAGGGGCAGGGGGTGTTGAAATGCAAATTTAGTCCTTGGATTTTTCTAAGCCATGTAAATTCAGTGTTTTGAAACATTCTTATATTTTAAAAGACTCAGGCTTTCCAAATTCTACAAAATTTATGATTTCCAATTTTCTTCAGCTTTTGCTCCATACTGTACATATGTAAGCATCATCAGAGACATCATATATTTCTAAACAAATAAAGGGGGGAAAACAAACCTGAGTCATCAAAACCCATTAAAAATGAGAAGTATCGTTTTGCAAAATGTTGCAATATATTTTTAACAGGAAATAAAATTAAGTTGTGCTAAATTTTAACAGATTAAAGCACACTTTCATCTTTTATATACAGTTAGTTATCAAGTGAAGTCTCTTTAAAACATAAAAGAGCAGATTCTTCCTTGGCCCAAGTAAGTAAGTATCTTCAATTAATCTCCCAAAAGACCGTAATAATCCTGAATCTAGTTGCTGGTCTCTGTGTTACTGGTAGATGGACGGAGGTCAGAAGTTTAAGTGCTGAACGCATGGCATGCATCCAGTCAAAGAATGCCTCACCCGGGGGCCATGATGAGGACACAGAGTTTTGCTGCAGAGCTTTCTCTGGTATTCGATTGGGGGTGGCACCAGCGGAAAGCAGGAACAGAACCACAGAAACCAAATGGTGCAGAGGTAGTTGCTGCCCAGAGGTCTGTCAGTCTAGCCTGGGGTAGGAAGGGATTGGCTGAGAGATGGACCCACCCGAAATACACAAAAGTTTGGGACATTGATTAGTCATTTTGGGAGAGCACCTAGTCCATTCCACACCCAAAGCTAATATAATCCCAGAGGAACAAAGAAACAGGCTCTCTCTTGCTCATGGCTTACCGCTCAGGACCTACATTCAGATGGTACACTGGCCGGTCCTCTCCATGGGCCATGTGGCCTTAAAAGCCACATTGGCCCCTCACCTCCAGGAGAGACTCTCTCTCACTCTCTCTCTGCCCCCAACCTGGTGAAGCATTCACCAGTGCATTCACACTCTCTCATGAGTTCGGGCAACCTTGCAGTTCTAGCAGCCACGTGGCCCATGGCTTTCACAGGCTCTACACGAAGGCTCCAGGAGGAAGCCTGAAGCCAGGCAGCAGCTGGGTATAGGCTAAGCAACCTGGATGATCGCTAGGCAGCTGCCTGTGGGCTCCAAAGGATGGTACTTTAAAATAGAGCGGGAACTCTGGGCACTGGCTTTTGTTTTGGTCTTGCTGAGGATGGTTGGACGTTGGCTTTCATAGAAGAGATGAGCTTTGAGACAGGGAGTCCGCCATTCCCCAAGACTGCGCAGTATCTAAATAGAAACCTCTTTCCTTTTGCATCAGATCCCGCCTCATGAGTTTGGCTTTTGTGGTGGCAGGCAGACAAGGGGGTTTTTTTATTCAGTAACATCTGGACACCAAAAATCAAATTAAATCCAATTATCCTTTCTAGCAGAACATAAGAAAGGCATGACCAGTGTAAATTCACAGAAACCCCTAACCTCATTTTTACCAATCTTTTTAAACATCTTATCCCTTGAAATGTTTTATGAGAACTGCCTTAAAAATAAGATGGACTGATTTGGGCTTCTCTGTTGCCTGCCCTTCCACTGGATAGAGGAGATGCTAATACCTAGTAAAATGCACAGACTACGCAGAAACCAGTGACAGGAGGGTCAAATACTCCACAAAGCAAACTACTAAAGGAAAAATATAGCGGAGCAAGAGTTGCCACAAATCAACAACTGAAATTAGAAATAATAGCCTCCTGGAAGTGTCCATGGTTTTTAACATCCGTGCAATGCTTGTCTGAGTTAATATCAAATACTATTACTGCATCTGGGATAGCAAGCAGAATTTCCATGCAATCTTGGGTCCTTGACTTTTCTTATGCAACCTCATTAGACGCACAAACTCTGCTGTAAAAATCCATGCAGATTTGCAATCAGCAAAAACCATTAAGATGCGTGAGGCAAAATGTAAAATCCCAGGCCATGGACAATAGGGAGTGGCTGTGAAGTGAGGAGCTGGCTAGGTGGGAGCACTTTACAGGATTAGGCTGACGACCTGTGGAGGAGAGGAGAAATAGGGGCCAGGCTTCTGAGCATTCGGGAGGTGGGGAGGGGCACAGAGCTCTAAGAGACGACAAAAGGAAAGAAGCCTCTAGGGACACAGACTGCCTTAGTCAGTCAGCCACTTCCCAATTAACTTGTATAAAGGGCGTTCATTGGGCAGCGGCCCTAACATGTGGATCTTGTTCGGGACTCTGCTGGATGATGGCTGTGCGGGGGAAGGAAAGCAATGGCTGCAGTTGTGTTACAATTACGTGGGCTAGTTTGTGGAGAGTCGTAGGTCTGGAGTAAATGGTAATTTACTGTTATTTGTTTTGAACTGAGCTTCCATCAATATGTTCTATTAACTCAATATTTATTAAGCTCTGACTAGGTGCCAAGCCCTACAAGGCTCTTTGTTCTGGCAAATCACTCAATGACAAATTCGTTCAACATGCACTTACTGAATGCTTACTCAAAGCTAAACTTTGTGCCACATATTAAAATGCAGCAAGGTAACTCTCGGAACCTCAGCTTTTTTCTTTTAAAAAAAATTGAGGTACAATTGACATATGACGCTCTATTAGTTTCAACAAGCAACGCAGTGTTAACTACAGTGGCCATGCTCTACATGACATCCCCATGACGTGCTTATTTTATGACTGGCAGTCTGTTCCTCTTTGGCCCTCTTCTCTTATTGGGCCCACCCCTCACCTTCTGCCTCTGGCAATGCTAATCTGTTCTCTGTATCTATGAGCTTGTTTTCTGTTTCTTTTTTGTTTTGGATTCCACATGTAAGTAACATCACGTGGTATTTGTCTTTCTTTGTCTGACTGATTTCACTTAGAACAGGGGTGTCAAACTCATTTTCACCGGGGGCCACATCAGCTTCCTGGTTGCCTTCAAAATGTCGAATGTAATTTTAGGGCTGTATAAATGTAACTACTCCTTAACAGGTAAATGAGGGCTGGGCGCTGCTGCCAGGGAGAAACAAGGTGCTGGGCTGGCTTCGGCCTGAGGGCCTTTTGTTTGCCACCTGTGACTTAGAATAATGCCCTCAAGGTCCAGTCACATCACAAATGGCAAGGTTTTACTTTCTTCTTGCTGAATAATACTCCAGTGTGTGGGTGTATGTAAAAATCTGTTTTTCCTTATCCATTCATCCACTAATGGACACTTCGGTTACTTTTGTGTCTTGGCTATTGCGAATAATGCTGCAATGAATGTAGGGATGCAGATATCTTTTTGAATTAGTGTTTTGAATTTCTTCAAATAAATACCCAGAAGTGGAATTGCTAGGTCATATAGTAGTTTTATTTTTAATTTTTGGAGGAACCTTTGTACTGTTTTCCATTGCATGCACTAGTGTGCATTCCCACCAACAGTGCACACAGGTTCCTTTTCTTCACACCCTTGCCAACACTTATTTCTTGTCTTTTTGACAATAGCTATTCCAACAGGCGTGAGTGACATTTCATTGGGGTTTTGATTTACAATTCCCTTGTAATTAGTGGTTTTGAGCATCTTTTCACATGCCTATTGGCCATGTGTGTACTCTTTGGAAAAATTCAGATCCTCTGTACACTTTTTAATCAAATTATTTGGGGCTTTTTGCTACTGAGTTGTATGAGTTCTTTATATATTTTGAATATTAACACCTTATCAGTTATATGGATTGCAAATGTTTTCCCCCATTCAGTGGGATGCCTTTCCATTTTGTTGATGGCGGCCTCGGCTTGTTAATCTATGAAAGAATCTACTATACTACAACATTTCTAGAGTTTCTTCGTGTTAAAAAAATTTCATTTTGATTGGTTTTATTATTTGTTTATAAATAGTCTTTCTTTCATTTATAAACTTCACAAATCCAGATTTGTTCCTGTGATTTTTCCTGAATCTAAATTACGCATTGGAAAGGTCACCAGACAATTTAGTTCTGACCACTGGAGCCTGCCAGCACTAGGAGTGGAGATAAACGTTAACTGGAATTTTAAACACATGCTTACAAATTACTGCGAACCTCAGATACGATAAATAAAAGTCAGCAAAAGAATCAAGATCCTGAGAATAATTCCTGCAAAACGTCTTTCCCACTTAATAGTGGCAACATAATCAGGATTCCAGCAGAAACGGGGCCCTCCTTTGGAGGGCCATGCTCAAGGCTAAGCAGAGTGCGGTCGGTAGCTCATCCCTAGGTTATCTGGCTCATAGCTGCAACCATTTGGCCATCGACAGGAGCCAGCGGTTCTATGCCTGCTAGGTTTCTGGTTTTCCTTATTTTGGGAATGCACAGTTGGATTAAGTGATGGAAAAAGTCATGCCACACAGACATTTTCCTTTCAAAAAGTTAAGGAGAGTTCAGCCACAGTGCAAGTTCTTTCTGCATTTATCTTGGACCGAAAGGAACTGGAAATGGCCACAACATGACCCGCTGACACACATGAGAGTCAAAATGAGGAAGGTCTGCAAATACGGCGGTAGCAAAAATGTCTGAGAATGGCTGGGAGTTTGTGGAGGGAAACGGAATGAAAACGCAGTGGGAGGGGCTGGCCATGCACACACACACACACACACACACACACACACACTAACTCTCCTAATGTGAGAGCACACTCAACAGAAAGTCTTGAGGTGCCACAAAGTTTAGTGACCGTGCGCTTCCGGGAGTCATCAGTGTCATCCCACTGGTCTGAACCACGCCAGGATTTGGAAGTGTTTGGAACACTGGAGAACTTTTATCATGCATTTGGCAAATGTTAAAAATGTCAAGAAATAAAAACCATAAGGAGGATCCAGTGCGAAATTAGCGTGGCATGAAAGAGACACGAAGAACTCCTGCCCGGTCCGTGCGTGTGCCTCCAGGCAGGGCAGCGTGCCCCTGAGGATGAGCTGTCCAATGCAGCGATTTTCAATTTTTTCCATCCCATGGAACACATGCACTAATTGTTAAAATTCTGTGGCACACCAAAATACCAATTGTCTTACCAAGCTGACAAAAATACGTATAATTTTGACTCATTCACACTGAATGGCTACTGTTGTGTAGGCTGTTGTCATTTTTATATCTGACAATCTAAGGGAAGAGAGGTCAGTGCCCCTGACTAAATAGTCAGGCATTGCATGCTTTAAAAATTCTTGCAGCCCACCAGTGTGCCGCGGCACACCAGTTGAAAATCCCTGTTCTGATCAGAGGGGAAGCAGGCTTGAAAGTAGCAATTCTTAACATTCTGTAAGTCTCCTGATTCCTTTAAAAATTAGGTCAAATTTAGAGTTTATCTCCGGAAAAGTGCACACGAATATCCCCCCCTTTTCCATACATTTACAGGAGAGTCTCAGATCTCCCAGAGCCTTGAACTAAGAACTAGACCCACTGATTTGAAGGGGCCGCTGCTGTTGTCATCATCAGGGTGACGAACTCTGCGTTTGACGTGCCTGTGGCCAGTTGCTCCACCAATGTCCAAGGTCAGCAGCCTGACTCTTTCTACCTGAACCCTAAGGCTCTATGTCCTCACCTCATTTTACACAGTCCTGAGGACAGGAATTGAGGATAATGTATCCATTCATTCCTTTCAGTTTATTGCAATAAGTGGCAGTGTAGATGCTATAGAATATCACCAATGTGCTTGCATTTTATTAAAATTTGAGTAAGATCAGACTATATTATTAAAGTTAACTATATTATAAGTTAAATGATTAAATTTATTAAAAT
This sequence comes from Micronycteris hirsuta, assembly GCA_004026765.1. Classification (NCBI taxonomy): domain Eukaryota; kingdom Metazoa; phylum Chordata; class Mammalia; order Chiroptera; family Phyllostomidae; genus Micronycteris; species Micronycteris hirsuta. Next base: position 39,232 of record PVJI01006605.1, on the reverse strand, counting down.
GTGGGCTTTAAATAATAGAATCTTTGCATTAATTAGTAAAGAGAAAAAATGGTTCTGAAAATATTTTATTACACATATGCTGAGTTTTCCATGGACAAAGTAGTTAAATGAGTTGTGAGGTTAGAGATTAATCTCTTTCTTGTACAATAAGCAAGTCTACTGTGTGTGTGTGTTTTTCCAGCACCACTAAGCAATTCTTTGATTCCCAGCAAACATTGACGGAGTGCCCTCCAACGTCAATCAATTCTGACGCTACCTACCTGGACATAGTGTTACATCCTGCAGGGTAAGGACTCAGTCTCTTGGGACTGTCCCCCACTTTGGGTTCCAATCACAAGTCCTGGTTGTTTCCTGTGCTTCCAACAAATAAGCTATAAATAAGCTCTCACAGCCCTGTCTTTGGTTTGGATTAATTTGTTAGCAGGGCTCACAAAACTCAGGAAAGTAGTTTAGTTACTAGATTCCTGGTTCACTACAAAGAATATTAAAGGACACAGATGAACAATCACATGAAGACACACACACACAGGACAAGGTCTGAGAGGGCCCTCAGCATATAGGAGCTTTTGTCTCAGTGGAGTCTGGGGTACAAACCCTCCCAGCACATGAATGCATTTTAGTTCATGAGCCCAGGAGCCATCCAAACACCCTTCTTTGGGGTTTTTATGGCAACTTCATTACATAAGCACAAACGATGGAAACATTGGCCTTTGGTGAATGAACTCAATCTCTAGCCCTTCTCCCCTTCCTTGTGAACTGGGGGGTGGGACTGAAAATTCCAACCTTCTAATCAGATGCTGGTTCCCCTGGCAACCAGGCCTCATCCTTAGGTGTTTTCCAAAAGTCACCTCATTAACATAAACCCAAGAGTGGTTGAAAGGGGCTTGTTATGAATATCGAGACACATTCATCACTCACCACTTAGGAAATTCCAAGGGCTTTAGAAGCTCTGTTCCAGAAATGGAGGACCAGATCAAGTATATATGTCTTATTATAAATCACAATATCACACATTGCTTGTTTTCCGTTTATAAGTGGCTATTAGTGGTATGCTAAACTAGCACATTTTTTAGACTGTTTGTTTTGGAATAATTTTAGATTTACAGAAAAGTTTCACAGATAATATAGTCTCCACACACCCTGTACCCAGCTTCCCCATCATTAACATCTTACATGTCCACAGCACATTTGTCAAAAATAAGAAATTAACGTCATTACGATGCATTAATGGCAGGCTTTATTCAAACGTCACCAGTTTTTCTAATATCCTTTTTCTATTCCAGGATCCAGTCCAGGACACATTTAGTCAGTGTACCTCCTTCATCCCTTCCAGTCTGTAGCAGGCTCTCAGTGTGGTTTTTCATGACTTTGACACGTTTGAACAGCACTGGCCAGGTACGCTATCCATGTCCTCCCTTTGGGGCTTGACTTACGCTTTCCCATGATTCAACTGGGGGAAGAAAACCACAGAGCTGAAATGTCTCTCTCATCACATTTATCATGGGGTACAGAACATGACTTTAGCACTGGCTAAGGTGGGGTCCACCAGATTTCCCCACTTAAATAAAGTTACCATTTTCCCCTTTCCATACCCCCTCAGAATCAAGTCACTGAGTCCAGCCCCTACCAAAGGAAGGAGAATTAAGCTCCATTTCCTGGAGAGGGGTTTGTCTACATATACATACATTATTAAGAATTCTTCTTTCCACATTTATTTATTCATATCAGTAAATACTCCTGGATATTTATTTTATTCTCTGAGTTAGAATCTGATACTGTGGTTATTTATTTTGTTGCTCAAATAGTCCTAGCTTGGCCACTGGGAGTCTTTCCTTTTGGCTTCTCTGCCCCTTGATGTATTATTACCCTTTGTCCTTCTGTCTCCGCTTCTGAGCTCTTCTTCGGGTTTTAGCACAAACCAGATGCCCCAGGCTCATCCCGCATTGTTCTTGCCCCAGTTCAGAAATCAGCCAATTTTCCGAGGAGTTGGTTTTCTTTACTGGAGAATGCTGCTGTAAGGAAGATCCGAGTCCTCGGTGTGTCAATTGTGACTGAGTGTCTTGTCTTCTAGGTACTCTCACAAAATAGTTAAAAAATAAATTTATATAAACTGATCCACGTATTCATATCTGTATTATTTAATTTATTTAAACTGATCCAATAATACATATCTGTATTATTTCTCTACCAAAGCTGGGAGATATATATGTGTATATATTTGACAGACACAAGATTCATGTATCAATGGTATCAAAGACAGAGAAATAAATATAGGTTCGTGCATATACATGAATGTATACATGGATGTATACATACATGCATGTATCTATCTGAAAATAGAGATAAATAGATAGACAGATGGATAAGCTGCGACTCCAACCGAGCACCCCAGGGTTCGTTCCAGCGTTCCTCTTTTGTTTGTTTGTAACTTCTTCTTCTGACAGTGTGAAATCTGGCTCCCATTACCCATAATTTATTTATTTGTTTGTTTAAACCTAGTATACATGCAAAGTGGTCCCAAAATCACTAACTCCTACTTCTGTGAAAAATGAATTTACTAGCTAAATTATAGTGTTGCTATACAAATTGTTTTTTGTCTTTAGATTTAAATATCCAGTCAAAGCACTGTTGTCCAAAGTTACCTACGTGAGAACTTTTCCCCACTCCCTTCAAAGAGGTTACATTCTACATTTGTAATACAGTTAATTTTCTTTGTCACAGTCTGCATTCCATCCTGGGATTCTGGTTGATTTTTTTATAATTTGCGTACAACAAAGTTTATTCTCTGTGGTGTACATTTCTATGGGTTTTGACAAATCTATAGATCGTGTATCCTCCACCACAGCACCACAGAGGGTAGTTCTGTTGATCTAAAGTCTCCCTTGCGAAGGCCTTTGTAGTCAGCTCCTCCCTTAGCCCCTGGCAGTCACTGGTCTGTTTGTATCCATACTTTTACTTTTTTCATGTGTAGTCTTTTGGTTTGCTTCTTTTAATTAGTACAATGCATTTGACATTCATTCATGTTGAAATCAATAGCTTCTTTCTCTTCTGGCTGAACAATCGCTCATCGAATGGATATACCATGGTTTGTTTATACATTCTCCTGTTGAAGGACATTTAGTTGCCTCCAGTTTTTAGTGGTTATGAATAAAGATGCTATAAACATTAGTCAACTTGTTTTTGTGTGAACATAATATATTTTTACCTTTTTGTTTATTTTTTTATTGAATGTATTAGGGTGGCTGGTTAATAAAATTAATTATATAGGTTTCAAGGCTACAATTCTATCATACATCATCTGTTTAGTGTATTATGTGTTCACCACCCCAAGTCAAGTTTCCTTCTATCACCATTTAGTCCCGCTTTCCTGTCACCTACTTCTCCCCACCCCCCTCTCCCTCTGGTAATCACTATACTGTTGTCTGTGTCCATCAGGGTTTCGTATTGTTTTGTTTTTTGTTTAAACCCTTCACCTTTTTCACTCAGGCCCCTCCCCCTCCCCTCTGGCAGCAGTCAATCTGTCCTCTGTATCTATGATTCTGTTTCTATTTTGTTTGTTAGTTTCTTTTGTTCATGAGGAGATAGCCAACTTGTCAGATGCAGAGTTCGAACACTGGTAATCAGGATGCTCACAGAAATGTTTGAGTACAGTCACAAAATAGAGGAAAACATGAAGACTATGCAAAGTGAAATAAATAAAAATATAGGGAACCAACAGTGAAGGGGAGGAAACCAGGGCTCATATCAACAATTTGGAATAGAAGGAAGAAATAAACATTCAACCAGAACAGAATGAAGAAACATGAATTCAAAAAAATGAGAAGGCACTTAGGAATCTCCAGGACAACTTTAAACATTCCAACATCTGAATCAGGTGTGACAGAGGGATAAGAGGGAGAGAAAGAAAATGAATACTTATTTGAAAAAATAATGAAGGAGAACTTTCCTAATCTGGCAAAAGAAGTTGACTTCCAGGAAGTCCTGGAAGCTCAGAGAGTCCCAAAGAAGTTGGACCCAGCAAAACACATGCCAAGGCACATCATAATTACATTATACAAGATTAAAGAGAAGGAGAGAATCTTAAAAGTAGTAAGACGAGAGAGTTATCCACAAAGGACTTCCAATTAGACTATCAAAAGAGACCTCGCAGGCAAGAAGGGGTTGGAAAGAAATATTCCAAGTCATGAAAGGCAAGGACCTACATCCAAGATTACTCTATCCAGCAAAGCTATCATTTAGAATGGAAGGGCAGATAAAGTGCTTCCCAGATAAGGTCAAGTTAAAGGAGTTCATCATCACCAAGCCCTTATTACGTGAAATGTTAAAGAGATTTATCTAAGAAAAAGAAGATGATCAAAAATATGAACAGTAAAATGACAACAAACTCACAACTATCAACAACTGAACCTAAAAAAACAACAAAAACAAACTAAGCAAACAACTAGAACACGAACAGAATCACAGAAATGGAGATCACATGGAGGAATATTAGTGGGGCGGGGAAGGGAGGGAATAGGGGAAAAGTTACAGAGAATCAGAAGCATAAATGGCAGGGCAAAATAGACAGGGGGAAGTTAAAAATAGTATAGGAAATAGAGAAGCCAAAGAACTTATATGTACGACCCATGGACATGTGCTAAAGTTGGGAGGGAGGAATGCTGGTGGGAGGGAGGTGCAGGGCGGAGGGGAATGAAGGGGAGAAAAAATGGAACAACTGTAATAGCATAATCAATAAAGTATATTTAAAAAATAAAAAAAAGATTCCACATCTAAGTGAAATCACATAATATGTGTCTTTTTCTGACTGGCTCATTTCACTTAATATAATACTCCCTGGGTCCATCCATGCTGTTCCAAAAGATAAGATTTCCTTTTCTTTATGGCCAAGTAGTATTCTATTGTGTAAATGTACCACAGCTTTTTCATCCACTCACCCACTGATGGCCACTTGGGCTGCTTCCAAATCTTGGCAATTGTAAATAATGCTGCAATAAACTTAAGGGTGCATATATTCTTTCAAATTAGTGTTTCAGGTTTATTCAGATCTACTCCCAGCAGTGGAATCTTTAGGTCAAAAGGAAGTACCATCTTTAATTTTCTGAGGTAACTCTATATTGTTTTCCATAGTGGCTACACCAGCCAGCATTCCCAAACAGTACATGAAGGTTCCCTTTTCTCTACAACTTCTCCAACACTTGTTGTTTGTTGATTTATTGATTATAGCCATTCTGACAGGAGTAAGGTGATATCTCATCATGGTTTCAATTTTCATTTATCTGATGATTAGTGACATTGAGCATCTTTTCATATACCTATTGGCCAATTCTATGTCTTCTTTGGAGAAGTGCCTTTTTAGGTCCTTTTCAAATTGGATTGTTTGAGAGGTTTTTTGGTGTTAAGTATTATAAGTTCTTTCTAAATTTTGGTAGTTAACCCCTTATGAGATGTATCATTGACTAATGTGTTCTCCCATTCACTACATTGTCTTTTCATTCTGTTGATAGTTTCCTTTGCTGAGCAAAAGCTTTTTAGTTTGATGTAGTCCCATTTGTTTATTTTTTATTTTGTTTCCTTGGTCAGAGGAGATATATCCAAAAAAATATATTGCTACGGGTAACATCTAAGATTTTATCACCTTTGTTTTCTTCTTGGATTTTGATGGTTTTGAGTCTAACATTTAAGTCTTTAATCCATTTTGTGTTTATTCTTGCATATGGTGTAAGAAGGTGGTCTAGTTTCATTTTTTCCACATATTTGTCCACCTTTCCCAGCACCACTTATTGAATAGACTATCTTTATCCCATTGTATGGTTTTGCCTCCTTCATCAAATATTTATTAACTATGAAGGCATGGGTTTATTTCCAGGCTCTCTCTTCTGTTCCATTGATCTATTTATCTGTTTTTATAGCAGTACCATGTTATTTTGATTATTATGGCCTTGTAGTGTAGTTTGATATTAGGTAGCATAACTCTACCACCTTCGCTCTTTTTTCTCAAGATTACTGTGGCTGTTCAGGGTCTTTTGTGGTTCCATATACATTTTTTAAATATTTGTTTTGGTTCTTTGAACATAATATTCAATTCACTTGGATAAATACCTAGGGGTATGATTGCTGGTTTGATTGATAAGTTTATGTTTAACTTCGTAAGAAACTGCCAAACTATTTTCCAGAGTGACTGCACCATTTTTCATGTCACTGAGACTTTGTGCTGTTCCACTTCTTTCTCTCCGTTGAGTATGGTTGGTTTGATCAATTTTAGTTCTTCTAACAGATGTGAAGCAGTATTTCATTTTGGTTTTAATTTACATTTCCCTAATGGCAAAATATGTTGATCATCTTTTACATGCTTATTTGCCATCTTTCTGCCTTCTTTCATGAAATTTCTGTTCAGGTGATTTGCCCATTGTCTAACTGTTTGCATTACTGATTGTTGAGTTTCAAGTGTCCTTTATATATTCTGGATACAAGGCCTTTATCAGATCTGTAATTTGTAAATACTTCTTCCAATCTGTGGCTTGTCTTTTTATTTTCTTAACAGTGTATTACTTTTTAACTCCAATCTATCAGATTTTTTTTCATGGATGATGCTTTGGGTATCGTATCAAAATTCATTGCCAAATTCATGGTACTGCAGATTTTCTCCTATATTTACTTCAAAAATTTTGTAGTTTTACTTTTTACATTTAGGTTTTTGATAAATTTTGAGATAATTTATACATGAACCATGAGATATATGTCCTTCAACATAATTTGTTTTATTTTTATTATTTTATTGTGGGTATATTTTTGTTTGTTTACTTATTTTGGAAATAGACAGTTGTTCTACCACCACTTGTTTAAAACACTCCTGTTTCCACTGAATTGCATTTACATTTTTAATAAAATTTCAGTTGTTTACATTTCTAAGTGTCTATTTCTGGGCTCTCTATTCTGTTCCATTGATTTAGGTGTTGATCTTTCCACCGATATCACATAGCCTTTGATTAGGATAACTTTACATTAAGTGTTAAAATCAGGCAGTATGGGTTATTTTGTTGTTTCTTTTTTTTAGAATAGTTTTAGGTATTCAAGTTCCTTTGCTTTTCCATTTAAATTTTAAGATCTAATTGATATTTTCAAAATAACTTTTTATAATTTTGATTGAGATTCATTGAATCTATAGATTAGATCCATAAACATGGTATATATTTTCATTTATTTATATCTTCTTGATGATTTTATCTGTTTTATGATTGCCAGTATATAGATTCTACACATATTTTGTTAGATCTAAATTTGTTTAATTCCTTGTGCTATTTAAATATTTTTAATTCTCTATTTATTGCTGGTATATAAAACTATTAATGACTTCTGTATATTTATTTTATATACTGCAAACTTTCTAAATGTGTTGTTAAATAGAAAAGGGACAGAATCTGTCCCTGTGTTCTCACTGATTAATAATATTCCTAATTCAAAAAAATTTGGTAAATACGTTTGAAAAATAAACATATAAAATATCTCATATGATTAACAGTTCTTAGGGAAAAGAAAAACACAAATAGCTCCTACACATAAGAAAAGATGCCCAACCAGCTTGACATAAGGGAAATAGGAACTGAAACTATACTGGGAAATCATTTTCCATCTTGCAGATTGGCAAAAATGAAAGTTTAATAACATAGTTCCTGGCTAGGCAGTGGGCAAAAGCATTCTTCATTACATGAGCCCATGTGAAAGGCCACTTGGCAATATCTAGCAAAATTACCAAAACAATCTGAAGGAATGTATCCATATAGATATTCTTGCAAACATGCAAATGACATGTATAAGATTATTAACTGTAACATGTTTAGAATAGAAAAATGAAACAATTTAAATGTGTGTACTAAGTTGGCTAAATATGTTATATTATGCAATACTGTATAGTTATAAAAATAGATCTTTAACATATATTATCGAATTTTACAAAGTACAGAAGTAGTGTGAGAAGAAAAAGAACATAGTACATTTGTATATTAGCATGCATATACATTTGACATCCCTGGAATATATAGCTGTATCATTGGTTACCTCTGGGGAAGGCCCCTGGGTGCCTACCCAAGAGGGCTGAAGGAAAGTGTTTTACTATTCTCTTTACACATTTGCAGTTTTGAGATTTGAGATTAAGAGTCGGATCTTACATCTGCACACTTCCAAAACTATAAGAAATAATTTCCTAAACTCTCTCAAAAATCTTTCAAAAGGAAACGGTGGTGGTTTTGGAGCCATTTGTTAAAAATATAAAAGTGTGATCATTTCCAATTAAGTTGCAAGAGATTAATGACTGATAAAACAAAAATTATTAGGTAAATTTCAATGAAACATTTGCATAATTGACAGACAGAATTTAAGAATATAATGATTATTGTTGCAGACTCTAATAAACTTCTGCTTGATCTGCGTATCACAATGAAAATCATTTTGAAAGGTGCCATTAAATCTGAGCATGGACATAAAGGGACCTTGAAACTAGCCCTTTAATTATTGATCCAAAAAGTTTTTAACTAAAGTTTTCAAAAGTATGGAATAGGATAATGAATCTTATTCAATCATGTCAATCCCACTAAAATTTTATTAATAATAATAAGTTAATTATAGCCAGGCATTTTGGGCTCTTAATAAAAAATTTAAATGTTAATTTCACCTCTATCTCATCCTTTTTAAATTTTAGTTTAAAATTTAACTGTGTATCTATAATTTATGTAACATTAGTACAGAAATACATGAGTGTGGTTTACCTACTGAGGGCACATGCTCAGCTTTATTGATGGGATTTGTGACCAGTTTGGAGACAGATGCTGTAGAGAAGAGCTCTCCCTTGGACAGCAGGGCCAGGCTGAGCTGAGTAGTAAGGAGGGCTGTTGATGAAGAAGGAAAGAAGAGGTAGGAAAGCCAGGGCGTAGTTATCCCCTCAGTGCCAAGAGTGGAATTCTAGAATCTCTGGGCAATTGGAGACAAAAGAGCTAAGAATTCTTCTTTCTCTAAGGCTCCATAGAAAGGGTCTTGGTTAAAGGCAGGATTACTTGTGTGTGGGAAGAATCAGAAACAGCTTCATGGGATGCAGGAAACTCGTGGGAGATGCCCAGCACTAACTGAGTAAGTAGAGCAGCGTTTCTTCCACAAATCCACCTGAGCAACGCCTTTGGGGCAGACCTCAGGAATCTGTCTTTAATAAAACCCAATTACAATGATGAAGTCACCTGTCCAAAGGACCATCAATGTCAACCCCTGGCTTGAAGGATGTAAAGCATCATGCTTGGGGCTGCCATCGCTGTGGGGTTTTGTGTGGTTTGATTTTATTTGATGAGACCAGTAAGATTTGAAGGCAGGAGATGGAAACCAATTTAACGGGTAAGCTCTGCGTCTTATACCTTGTTTGTCTCCCTCCCAGTGGCTGGCCCAATACTAGGGCGTAGCTCAGTGCTGTACACCAGGGAGTTTTTCTTTAAAAGGTCAGACTAGCTTTTAGGCCTTGTGGTCCCTACAATATATAACAAAACCATTCAACTATGCCGTTGTAGTAAGCAAGCAGCCACACACAATATATGACTGAATAGGCATAACTACACTCCAATAAAAGCAGGTGGGTTCTGCTGATCCTTGCTGTTGACCAGCACGCATTCCACATACCCCAGGTGACATGTATTTACCTTCTTTGCTGTGTAGTTACTTTAAAGCCCCTCAGAGACTCTCCCTCTGGCTGTGCCAAACGCTCAGCCCTGTTTTTAGCTTCACCTGTCAGTTGGGGAACCTGAGGAGAAAACTATAATTTTAGAAATTTCAAGGCAAGTGCAGAAAATGATATGGCGTGAAAATATGTAAGAGTACCAGATTTGGTATCACAAGCAGGTATCAGAAATTTCCCTTCACTGCCATCCCAGCAAGGTCCTTACGCTTGGGGAAGGCAGATAACTTCGGTAGAGGAAGCACTTCTGGAAAGCTAGGACCTGACAAGGGATGATGCTCTTTATCCCAATCCCATTTTAAATAATTCCAAGGGGTCCCGTTATGGCCCTTTTACTCCCAACACCCAACATTTTCTTCTTCTTGTGACCCATTGTCATCTGTCCCCCTCCTGCTCATCAGTTGACACCAGACTTTTGGGATACCCCACGAAACAGTGGTGGAGTGGTCCCCCAAATATATCACGATCGTGATATAAGACATATTTTTGAATGAACGCTCCCACATTTGGAAAAGCATCAGGAAAAAAGAACGGAAGAAAGCTCCGGTGCTAAAACTCCTCCCTCCTCTCAACCCTCAGACAGTAAATCTTGAAGTTGTCTACACAGACCCATGTATATTTCATCTGTGGCTGAAATTAGGTGCCTGTTTCTGCACCTACAGGGAATGCCTAGCTCTTTGTAGTCTGTTTCTTTTCTATTCATAAAATTAATGAGAATCCTAGAAATGTATCACCCTCTGTGGTTTCCAGCTAGATGGATACAGGAGGACTGAATTCTTTGCTGCCTGATCCTAGGAACAGTGCATTTACTTGAAAGTAAGTATTAGGCAAAGAGCTGCACTCACTCCTTCCCCGGGCTGGATCCTCTCTGTGCTCCGTTGTTCCCTGATTGTGGCCTTCCACATCTGTGGCTGGCAGATTTTGAAGTTCTCATTGGTGACAGACTTAACCTCAGGACAAAGCAAGATTGTCTGACCTGGTCTTCTAATCTTTGACAGGTTCTTCCTTCCACAGGCCCCAGGATGAAGGCTGCCGGCATCTTGGCCCTGATTGGCGCTCTGGCCACAGTCACTGAGCCCAAAATCTACCCTCGCTGCAAACTGGCAAAGATATTGTTGAGGGCTGGCATGGACAACTTCGAGGGCTTTAGCCTTGAAAACTGTGAGATTTCTCCCTTCCTGTTCTCTTTCTACCGTTGATCTCTCCCCCCAAAGATCAAAGGCCCCTTCTAGGTACACTTCCATTTATTTGTTCCCAGCTTTTCCATATTCTGCTCCACCAGGGATCGCCACTAGGTGCTCAAATGTTCTCATCAACTGCTCCTCCCTGGGGCCCCACTGCTTTCCCCCTGCATCTCATGTCCCAACTTCTGGAGTCCTGTGCGAATGAACCAGCAAGGGAAGGAGAAAACGCAGCCACCCTTGCTGGCATTGTGGGGGTGGACCTGACTTTTAGAGGAGCCATTGGCTAGGCGTGGAGTTTTAGATGTACATCCCCGCCCATCGTGTGCCTCCTGGTTGGGCTACCTGGCCTGACCTTCCCCAGGGTTTGTTGGGAGCATTGTTGCAGCGCATATAGGGGAACTCTCTCCTAAGAACAGGGTTAGAAGAAACAGTGCCTTTCTTTCTCTGACATTTCTAACTCTTCCCCTCTAGGGATCTGCATGGCGTACTACGAGAGCCACTACAACACCACGGCGCAGAAGGTGCTGAAGGACGGAAGCATCGACTACGGCATTTTCCAGATAAACAGTTACACGTGGTGCCGACGGGCGGAACTAGAGGAGATGAACTACTGTCATGTCGCCTGCTCCGGTACAGTTTTGATTTTCATCCTCAGGGACAGAGGCGTGAGGCCAATAATGGAATATCCACCCATTTTCTGAATTAGCTAAAATTTGTAGTTCAGATGTGCAACTAGGTTCACACCAGGCCGATAGATTATTCAACAGTTCCCCAAGGTGACACTTCGGATCCTGTGGCCTAGTTGTCAACAGATGACTTACTCCTTCTAGGATAATTTTTATAATGCCCACCATGAAGACAGTGGGACAGACAAGTGACCTTACCACCTTTAATGGATAGGGATAATAAATCTTTTCAGTAAGAAGGAGGAAGCTATTTGTCAACCAATCTCCATGAGCAATTCACTCAAAGGAAGCAATCTATGCCTCTTTGTGCAGAATGAGACATATAAATACACTTCACATCACATTTTTAAACAGTATAAATAAAGCTAGAATTCACGTCCAAATCTTCTACTTTAATAAGAAATATGTAGGTGTGCACAGAATTGAGGATAGCAAGACGAATCAGACATGAATTCTGGCATCAGGGAAAGAATCCGTGTTTATGTGAAGTTACTTGCAACATTATCAAATGATGTGCGTTGAAGGATGTGGGTTTCAGAGGAAAGAGATATTATTGAGAAAATCATGAAGTCTTGTAAACACAGTGATATTTGATCTAGGACTTGGAGGATAAATAGGATTTGGATATTCAGAGATAGAGAGGAGTCATTCCAGGTAAGGAAGACAGCAAAGGCGAAGGGGTGCGTGTGGGGATGTGTGGGCGTAACCGGAGAGAGGTGAGACACCTGCCCTCTCTGGAACAAAGGGTACATGAAAACATATAGCAGGACATGTGGTTGGAAAACAAATAACGGGACATGTGGTTGATTACTCCCTGACCATAAAGGACCTTGGATGCCAAGCTGAGGAGCGTGTACTGATTTCTGCCTGCAGTAGGAAATCAATAGAAGTTAGTTAATGAAGCATTGTTTCAGAAAGATTAATCTGCAAGCACAGCATGAGAGACATTAGAGAAGGCACCATTTAGGTGTTACTGCCACTGCCGAAGTGAGAGATTAAAACACCTGATGATGGTCATGGATGGGGGCATGGAGAAGGGACTGATGTAAAAGGTATTTCAGCCTGGCTGGTGTAGCTCAGTGGATTGAGCGCGGGCTGGGAACCAGAGGGTCCCAGTTCGATTCCCAGTTGGGGCACATGCCTGGGTTGCCGGCCAGGTCCCCGATGAGGGCCATGTGAGAGGCAACCATACATTGCTCTTTCTCTCTCCCTTCTCCTCTCTCTGAAAATAAATAAAAAATAAAATCTTTAAAAAAAAAAAGTATTTCAGTAGCAGAAGGACAGAACTCAGTGTGTGATTGTCTTTTCTGAGCCCCCTCTAGAATGTAAGTTCAAAGAATGCAGGAGTTTTATCTGTTTTAATGATTGATGTGTCCTCAGTGCCTAGAATGGTACCTGGCCATTGTTGGAGATCAGTAAGTATTCATTAAATAAATGGATGGTGGGAATTAGGAGCAAGGGCAGAGACAAGGAATCATATGGCAAATTCTTTAGGAGTAGGAAATAAACTTTTAATTTCTCTTTGACATATACAAGATGATCAGTACATGTGTTCGAATGTATAAATGATTGAACAATTATGTTAATTTATCTAGAAAATTGTCCCTAGCCCTACATTAATACAGAATGCTCACTACCTCCAGAAGCAGATCAGATCACCCAATCATCGCTCAGCCCTTAATTTAGAACATTCTTTTGTTGGACCAAAATCTATATCCTTTTAGCTTACTTCCATTAATCCTAGTTTTTCCTTCTGAATTTCTTCAAAACAAATTTGTTCTATTTTATACATAGAAAGTTATTAAATACTTGAAAATGATTAGTAAACATTTCTCATATTCAATTTTGTATCTTTTGGGCTAAAACGTTCATTATTTTCACCCTTCCTACAGGTATGACTTTTAAACCCCTCCTCATTCTGGCAAATCTCATTAGCACTCCCTCAGTTTGTCAATGAAGTCTTTCCTTTGAACATGGCCATTGGACTTGGGCATTACCTCCCATGATAGTTCCCGTAATGGCCTCCCAGAATACCTATTTTCTAACCCCTGAAGCCTGTGAATAGGGTACCTTACATGGCCAAAGAGGCCTTGCAAATGTGACTAAAGGTATTGACCTTGAGTGGAGGAAGTTATCCTAGGTTATCTGGGTGGATCCAATCTAATCTCGAGTCCTTAAAAAAAGAGAATATTTTCCAGATGTGGTCAGAGAAAGATTTGATGAAAACAGAAGGAGGAGGGGAGCTTCAAAATATGAGGTACTTGACCCACCATTGCTGGCTTGTTAAAATGGGAAAAGGTGGCCCAAATCACAGAATTTAGGAGGCCTACACAAGCTGTGAGTGACCCTCAGCTGACGTCCAGCAAGGAGAAAGTACCACGACCACAAGGAATTGAATTCTGCCAACATCAAAATAAGTAACACAAATGGATCCTTCCCTAGAACATCCAGAAAGGAAAACAGCCTTGCCAGGTACATAGACATTGAGGACTGTTGTGTCTTCTTGATGTACTGAGCCTTTTATCATTAGAGTCAACGTCCCTCCTTAAATTTGCTAACATTTCTTATTCCCTAATCTACTTTGTCTGACAGTAACATAGCCACTTCACTTTCTTTGCACGGTATATTTATTTTACTTTGAACCTATTTGTATATTTATAGCTACAGTGAGTTTCTTACAGCATGTGGTTAGGTGTTGCTTTTATATCCAGGTTAATAAGCTCTGCTTTTCAATAGGAATGTTTGGAACAGGGATCAACAAATTTTGTCTTCAAGGGCTCAGTAGTAAATACTTTAGGCTTTGTGAACCATGTGCTGGCTCCATTGTAACTATTTAACTTTTCATGTAATACAAAAACAGTCATAGATAATATGTAAATGAATGGACATGGCTATGTTCCAATAAAACTTTATTTACAAAAACACAAGGTAGGCCCGTGGGCCATAGTTTGCTGAACCTTAGTTTAGACCATTTATATTGAATGCAATTATCGTATGGTCACTTTAAAATCTACCACGTTGAGTAGAGGTCTACCAGTAAGCACTCTTTTAGATTTTGTTTATCTGAAAATGTCATTTCCTTCTTTGAGTAATATCTTCTCTATATATTCTAGACTGACAAATGTTTTCTTTTCCATATGTTAAAGATGTCCTATTGTCTTCTGCTTGACTTGTTTATTATAAAAAATAGTGGTTTTTTAAAATCTGTGTTCCCATATATCCTATTTCCTCTAGCTGCTTTTCAGATTTTCTTTTTAGCATCAATTTATTAGCAATTTAATCATAATGTACAAAGTCTGTCTGGAAAAAGTCCAGCCATTGTTAATATAATGACAACAGTTTGCACAACATCAATGTAACCTGCAGCCAAGGAGAGTGGCCTGGAAAGCACACGTGTGAACAACTTCACTGTACCAACCAGTGGGGGTGGTAGAAGCTATTGACTGAGCATGTGTACCGTGTGGCTGTTTCATTCAAAATAACTGAGTGAGTAGAGCAATGAATCTGTATCAAATTTGTATTAAGCTTCAACATTCCTCTGTGGAAACTATTTAGATGATTCGGAATGCCACAGCCACAGGTAACTGGTGATTGGCAGCTTCCTCATGACAACTTGTCTGCTCATGCATCACGTCTCATGCAGAGTATTTTAGCAAAACATCAAGTCACCCAAGTGACTCAGCTCCCCTACAGCCCAGATTTGGCACCCTGTGACTTCTGGCCCAAAACTAAAATCACCTTTGAAAGGGAAGAGATTTCAGATCATCAGTGAGATTCAAGAAAATACAATGGGGCAGCTGATGATGATTGGGAGAACTGTGTGAGGTTCCACGGTGCCTACTTTGAAGGGAACTGAGGCATCACTGTCCTGTGTACAATGTTTCTTGTATCTTGTATCTTCTTCAATAAATGTCTCTATTTTTCAAGGTATGTGGCTGGATACTTTCTGAACAGACCTGGCATATTTTCTTGTGTTTATCTACTTGATATTCATTAACATTATCGATCTCTGAGATTATAATTTTCATCTTTTCTCCTAAGACTATAATGACACATTTTAGATCACTTAATGTTAGGTCACTGAGGCTCTTCATTTCCCCCCCGTTAGTGTTTTATTTTAAGTAGTTTTCATTGCTATATCTTCAAATTCTCTGATCCTTTTTTTCTGAAATGCCTAATCTATTAAATTCATCAATTGAATGTTTCATTTCATATTCTGTAGTTTTTTTCAGTGCTAGTTAATTGTTTCATGTTTCATTTTCTCACTTTATTTGTGTTTTTCGTTAAGTCCTTGATATAATAAATAAACATTTTTATCAGTACTGTTTTAAATTTGCTGTTTGCTAATTCAATCCAGTCTGTCATTTCTGGGTGTTTCCATTGAGTGATCTTTCTCCTAGTCATGGTTTACATATTCATGCTTCTTTGCACATGTAATATCCTTGTATTGGGTACTAGACATAGTATGTGTCACAGTGCTGAGCATCTGAATTATGTTGTCTGCCTTTAGGAAGTGTTGAGTTTCATCCTGGCAAGCAGCTAACTCTGATCCAGAAAGTTCTAGACTTGTCTTTGTGGTAGAACTACTTTAGTCTTCCTACCAAGGCAAGGCTCTTCTCGTGTCTCTTTTGACTGTCCCAGGGGTTTGGCGAGGTTTCTCCCCTCTTCCTGGTCAGAAATTAAATTTCTCCCAGCCCTGTTTGAGCTCTGTGATTGTTCAGGTCCCTCATAATTGTTCTCTGATTACCTTAAGAAGTTTTACCCTATGCATGCCCAGTGAAGCCTTTAGCTAAAGACTCAGGAATTCTTTTTGGTTTTTTTCTTTTTCAGTCACAGTTAACATACACCATCATATCAGTTTCAGGTGTACAACATAGTGGTTAGACATTTATATAACTTACAAAATGATCACCCCGTAAGTCTGAAACTGGAAAAGTCAGTGTTCATGCTGCCTGTCACTACCAGAACCAATAAATAGAGACAAGGATTGAATCTTTATGGGCTCTTGATTCAGACGCCCACCCTTTTTATAAGGAGAAAAAGAGGTAGGAAAAAAGGTAAGTAAATGTTTTGGAATTCAGGGGAACATGTTCATCAGATAAAGGCTGCAGTCTGTGGTTTTCCTAACATCCCTTCACCTGCTGACCAGCGATTCTTAGTCACGGGATGATCCCTCCCTGGAGCACAAGGGCTCAGATACCATCTTGATGGCTCGCAGTCCTCCTGGGGCACAAAGGTGGAACTGTTAGTGAGTCCCCTGGAGTCAGGGTGTGTCCAGTCATACATTCCAATTCCTGGAGCAGTAGCTTTCTACATGCATTAATCACCAAGCCTATTAACTACATAAATAAGGTTAAAAATTTTAACTCTTGAGTTTTGCCATCAAGTCTAGTACCCATTTGATATAACACATAGTTATTATAATATTACTGACTATATTCCCTATGTTGTACTTTACATCCCACAACTGTTTTTATAGCTGGCAATTGGTATGTCTTAATGCCTTCTTAAGTAGAATTCTTATGCAGACTTTCGGTGCTCTCCTTTTGGGCGCCTCTCAGGCACTCTTCTCCACAAATTCCAGCCGCCTTGGCCTCTGGCCGAGTCTCCTCCACTTCCATTCCTGCCTGGGTTCTGCCTTCCCGCCTGCCTTCCCATGGCTGCCTCTGCCCAGAGAGTTGTGACAGTCACAAGGTCCGCTTCGTTTGGTTTCCACCTCTCAAGACTCATGATTCTGCACTGTGTGTTATGTAAAGTCTAAAAATTACGTTCTCATGTAGTTTGTCTAATTTTCTAGTTGTTTACAGTGGGAGAGAAAATCTGTTATTCCGTCATGGCCATGTTTAACTTTACATGTAGTTTAATATAATAAAATTTATTATTGTACAATTTAGTTCCAATTAAGGAGGTCTGGATAAATGTATATCTGCAAGACCATCTTGGATTCTAGAAATTAAAATGTTGGATGATTCATGGTAAGAGGTGAAGGAACATTCATATCTGTTATCTCATCATAAAAGGCACGGGATGTTTTGCCCTGGCCGGGTGGCTCAGCATCGCTCTGTGCACCAAAGACTGCAACTTCCCTTCCTGGTCAGGGCACGATCAGTAAACAACTGTTCAATTTTTCTCTTTCACATCAATGTCTCTCTCTCTCTCCCTTCCTCTTTTCTAAAATCAATAAACATACACTCAGATGAAGATTTTTTAAAAAGAGTCAGAAATAAATGTACACTACAAAATAAATAAATAAAGGAAGCAAGCAAGCAAGCAAGCAAGCAAGCAAGCATGGGATTTTTTAGGGACAGTTTTAAAATAGAAAACAAGATGTTGATTTTATATCACCCCTCAGTGACTGGCCTCTCTCAGCCTCAGGCCAGAGAGTCTTTAATTATGGACAATGTCATTCTGTCTCATGCATTACACAGTAGGGGCATTTGTTATGGGAACCTGAAAGTAATTTAGCATTCGGGTATGTTTACAAGGTACAGGACATTCCACACATATACTGTAAACATGCACCTCATGTCCATCTTCAAAGCTGTAGAATCTCCTCACTTCCACGCTAAACTGTATTTCTAAAATTCCTGCCTACCTTCTCCAAACTATTTGGACATAATATTTGTTATATATACACTTATGTATAATATTATAACAGCAGTCTTTATTTTCTCCCAACATCATAGACATCTTTAAAATAAGAGAGATCTAGCCCTGGCGGGTGTGGCTCGGTGGATGGAGCGCGGGCTGGGAACCGGAGGGTCCCGGTTCGATTCCCCGTCGGGGCACATGCCTGGGTTGCGGGCCGGGTCCCCAGTGAGGGCCATGTGAGAGGCAACCGTGCATTGCTGTTTCTCTCTCTCTCTGTCTCCCTCCCTTCCCCTCTCTGTAGAATGAATAGATAAAATCTTTAAAAAAAAAATAAAAATAAAAAATAAAAAAATAAAAATAAATAAAATAAGAGAGATCTAAGAAAAAGAAGGTGAGTATTACCTCTTGTATCTAGTCTAGCCAATTTCCATTAATCTCTGTTTCTCACCAGCCTGGTCTGAGTTGGCCTTTGTCAGTCTAGAGATGGGAAAGAGATGTAAATTGTGAGAATGGAAGTGATATTTTAGTTGAGATTCAGGAGGATGCTGAGGAGAGACAGACCTGAAGCAAAACTAACAACTGGAAATAGTTCTTTTTGTGCAGATTGTTACTGCTTTCTGCTGTTGTATGTAGGAGAATAAACTATGCAATTGAATAACACTTTGCCCTTCAACATAATAACCCTTTCCTTATTCATGTTTGACTGGACAGAATTGTCTACTTTAAGTAAATTGAGCAGAAGCAGTTCTTGGCACGGATCCTGGAAATACTTGCTATTATAGCTCATTCCTGCCCCTCTGCTGCCCCTCTGTGGCGGTTCCATTGTGTTTTCACGCCTCAGCTCAACCTCAGTTTCTCGACTTCCCAGCCCCCACCACCCTTATCATATCACTTAAGCAAATTTCAAATCATGTCCCACTAGCACTTTTGAAAGATCTCTGTCGTACAAAACAATGCTATGACAAAACAGAGGGCTAACAAACACCTTACCCGGGCTCCAGACGTGGGCCTGCAGCGCCCAGTCCTCCCACCTGTGGTCACAACCAAGAGCCAAGCAGACTGCCTTCGCCCAAATACCAGTCTTGCTCTTTGTGGACGTGGCTGGGCTGGGCTCCAGTCCTGGTGCAATAAAACACTGTCTGCTTCTCCCCCACTCTGTAATCTGTGTCTTTTCCACCCCAGAGGCCCCACCGAACCCACTTCTCCTAGGAAACAGGCCCCAACCACTTCCAGACACAAACCACAGTATCTCAGCACTCAGCAAGCACACAGAAGTGTTTCTAAGTAATTTGAACATGTATCAGATACCAAGCACTTAAGTTTTCATAATCTCATAATAAATAAATACTTTAAAAATTAATAAATCATTTATATTTTTATTATCAACTTCATTAGCCTATAATGTTCCATAAGCGGGAATCTTTGCTTAAGTAGCTCTGTTGGAAGGAAATAGCCAGAGATAATAGATTTTAAGCCCTGGGTTTGAGTGCAGACTCATTCACTGGGTGTGTGACCTCGGTTTATAAGGATAATAAGGGTGCCCACCCACATGGCTGTTTGAGGACTAAGAGATAATGCAGGAAGAGACTACCAGTGCCTGGCACACAGTAAGTTTCTGTAAAGGTTAGCTATTAGCAATAGCAATCATTATTCTAAATACTTATTTCTCTAGAAACAAGGCAAAAGCTTTTATAACCTAACAAATCCTATTTTTCATTGTATGCCAAATGTTAGTAAATTTGCGTGTATTGCCTCAATTTGTTATCATTTACAGATCATATTTTTTGTTAATTTTGTCCTGGTCAATAGGTCTGTGTTTTAAATAAAAAATAAGCCACATTAAGAATGAATTTGTTTAAAAGAAATCTATCACTACCTTTATCCTCTAGTTTAGCCTATCTTAAAAGGCAACATAATTAGTAACCAAACCAGCATACTTGAGAAAAAATTTTTATTTTCAACTGAGTTACAAAATAATCTGGTATTACAATATTCCATTAAACTGCAACACTTTAGGCTGCATTAGTCTCTTTGGTTATTTTTTCTGATAATAGAAATAATGCATCCCTATTGTAAATGATTTAGAAAATACACAGTGACAATTTAAAAGTATTGGTGATCATATGATTAAGAGCTAATCTTTCCTAAAATACTGGTGAGTTCATGATATTTTTTTCTCTATACCAATGTCATCTTCTAGAACTTTCTGAGATGATGGAAATGTTATCTATTTGCATTATCCGATACAAGAATCACTAGCCACAATATAGGTGCTATAAAGCATCTGAAATGTATCAAAAGCAAGTTAGGAACTGAAATTCTAATTGTACTAATTATTTAAATAGTCACACGTAGCTAATAGCTACCATATTGGACAGTATAGCTCTACATAGAAAATTTTACAATCTTGGTAACTTCATATTGGGAGTAGTTTTCAATATTAAAGTATATAAAAATATGATTTAAATAGCTCCTTATTTTATTACATGGAGGAATTATTAATGTGAACATCCATAATTATGAGGCAATTAGATTTTTTCATTTGGAAATAAATTTTCTCTTATAAATAAAACAGTAAACCACTTGATTATTTCCTTAGGAGAGACCCAGAAAGAGAACTTTCTACATGAAAGGCTTAGAACCACTTTAAGGCTCTGGAACTGCCTGCCTGAAAATCTGAACCCACCACACTCCCACCAGCAAGAATTCAAGAGTGCCTATCTCGTTGCACTTTAGTCAGCATCAAGCATTACCCAATTCTTTAGAAACCTTTTTTTAATTGATAAATAGAAATGATATCAAATGGTGTGGGTTTTGTCTCTGGTGCTTGTGGTGTGCATGAGATGGACTGCTTAGATTTCTCTGGAAGGGAAGAGGTTGGCCTCAGCTGCCTTCGTATGTTTGCAGACAGTCCACCTAGCACCTCCTTCAGGGTTGCCTCAGCTACAGAAAGCTGCCTCCCGCTAAGGCTGTGCCCCCTGGGGCAGCCCACGCCCAGTGGCTCGGTGGGGTAGAGCTATAAACACCTGGCCATTCAGGTCTCATGTGGGCAACTCTGATGGGCGATATTCACTCCTGAGCTCCTGGCAGATTGGCTGAGGCTTTGAATGACCTGTATCAAAGATGAACATTTCCATCTGTCCAGTCCTACTTCAGCCCCATTGCTTCCACATGTGTGGGTCCCTAATAAATACCTTGTACTTCAAACCCGTCTCAGGATCTGCTTCTGGAGAACCCAATCTGCAACAGAATTGATACTGGACTTCTTTTTTTTTTTTACACTTTTTATTATTCTATTTTATTTTTAAAATTTTTTATTGTTATTCTATTACCATTGTCCCAATTTTCCCCTTTGCCCTCTTCCACCCAGCCCAATGTCCACTCCCACAGTCCATCCCCACACAACTGTCCATGTCCGTGGGTCATTCATACATGTTTTTTGACTATTCCCTTCCCCTTCTTTCCACCAGACCCCCCTCCCCTCTGGTCGCCATCAGTCTGTTCCATGTTTCAGGGCTCTGTTTCTATATTGCTCATTAGTTGGTTTTGCTCATTAGATTTCTCTTACAAATGAGAACATATAGTATTTCTCTTTCACTGACTGGCTTAAAAGGTAGGAGTTCCTGCTTTCTTTCTGCTGCATTGTATCCCATTGTGTAAATGTACCACAGTTTTTTGATCCATTCATTTACTAATGGGCACTTAGGCTGTTTCAAGGGATTGGCTACTGTAAATAGCACTGCTATGAACATACGGGTGCATAAGTTCTTTTGAATTGATGTTGGACTTCTATGTTTACTTGCCTTTTTCTGGTCATGTTTGTGTTGAGAAGGATTTTGAGGTCACTTCTGGGCAGGCAGGAAAGAATGCTGATGTTAATACATTTTCAATTGAAAAAAATTATGTCTGAAAGTCACAAAAAATAATAAAGGCAAATACTGATGTATTTGACATAAAACTTACAAAATTCTGCATATAAAAATGCCTTGGATAAAATTTGTAAGGCACAACTAGAAAGTTATAATAGACAAAGTTTAATATAAAGAGATCTTATATGTCAAATTGACCCAAGTAGAGGAAGCAGCGTCGTACTGTCCTGCCTTGCTCATTTCTTTAGGACATAAGAAACGTTCTCTATTTGTCTTCTCTAAACATATTTCCAAAAAAAACCAAAAAACAAAAAAAACCAGGACTGATCTATTCCTCTGAAACTTCCAAGTCATGGGTGATCTGGAAACAAAAAGAATTCTTTGGTTTGCCAAGAAGCTCAACAAAAAATAAGAACATGGCTCATAGTTCTTCCAAATCTCCTATTCCAAAAAAGCAAACATAAAAATGAAGAAAACTTCAAATAATAAAGACTGAGCTAACCCTATACTTCCTCTCTCTTACAGCCTTGCTCACTGACGACCTAACAGACGCGATTATCTGTGCCAAGAAAATTGCTCATGAGACCGAAGGGATGAACTATTGGTAAGAAGCTTTCTTTAGGAGACTTATTCTGACATGCGCAAAACCTGCAGTGTGTACACTACTCATCACAGCTGCAGCAGATGCTGACAAACTCGTCTCTACAGCGTGGCCCAGCAGTGGTGCTAACGTGACTTGTCTATACCCTTCTCCGTCAGTGTCTGAGCGTGCAGTGAACATAGTGGAAGGCATCTGTATTGGGAGGAGAAATGGTAATGAGTCACGATAATTTTCAGTGGCTTTTCACATTCCAAACAATGGGAAAAGAGTTGCTTTGTACTGTGATTTGTAAAGTATCAGTGAAGTCAGTACACCAAAGGAAAAAAGCTTAGTGTTTTCTAGATTTGTATAACATTTGGGGGGCCACAACAACATTTTGTGGGGCAAGAACAAGCAGCAGGAAGAAGAAAATGACCATGTCACACAATGAATTGGCAGGATACTTCCCAGGATCGCACACGCTCACCGTTATCTTGAGGCTGCTCTTCTGGAGAACCTGGCCATCTCAGATCACCCTCTTGGGGAACCAAAACTTTTAGAGATGTGGGTGTTTAACTAAAGGATCCATCTTTATAAAAATTGCTTTCTTGTTGGTGAGGCAAACAATGACTAGAAGAAAACTAGGGAAAGCAAAGTCTTAACAAGGCAAAAGGATAGAGTCCTCGGATCTCAGAATCAAATGAAACAAAATCCCGGACACTGTGGGCTATTTGTGTTAATTAGCTGCCATTTTTGAACCTAAGAATATTTGGATTGTCAGGCCTGTCTCTGTTGTTTCTGCTTCCCTGTCCTTAGGCAAGGCTGGAAGAAGCACTGTGAGGGCAGGGACCTGTCCAGGTGGAAAAGAGGATGTGAGGTTCCATGAGTCGAAACTGGACCAAGGAGACTTTGCCACAACTCCCTAGAATGTGTAGTAAGTGTCAAGATGCTCCTGTCATTTTGTCCCCCTTTCTCCCAATATTCTGTCTCAGAGTTGGAGAGGGGAAGCTAAGCTACATTTTTAAGGAAATAAATATTTTCATTTAAATGTCTTGACTTCACCTGCACTCTGTTTCAATGATATCAAACAAGCACAATGGTAAGACTTGCAAAGTCACCTACAAAACATTCTAGCCCCAGGTGAAACACACTTCCCTTTAATGAAAGGAATCCTGGTTTCCCTGAACCTGCAGTGTCCGCTCATTTAAAAATAAGTTTGTAGGACCTGTGTCCTGGAGCAGGAGGTCATTCTTCTCCTGGGTCAGCAGACACACAGTCCTTCCTCAGTTTCGCATTGCCAGAGAGAATGTCCCTGCTTCCTCTGGGCACTCTTCACGGGCACTCTAATGGGATCAAATAGATGCAGCTGCAGCCCTTACCCCCAATGGTTAGAGCATTCCCTGTGTTATTGCAACATCCATTTAAGCTAATCTATCAAATTTAAAAACCACACTTATATCCTCAAGACAAAATTACTTCCAGGCTTAGACCTGAAGATTTTATGAGTTTGGTCAGGAAACTGCCCTAACTAGCTAACGCATGTTTTATTACATGGAACAAGTGGGCTGGGAAGCTCAGATCCCAAAGTGACATTCCCAGCATTCTCTGCTCCATGCAGGATGGTTCCTTTACTGACCCCACTCAGAATGCTGTTCGCTCACTGAGCTTTCTCTAGTCTACACTCTGTCCAGCTAGGGCAGATGTGGTTGAGGTGGCCTTGTGTAACTTTAGGTAAAAGTAGTGAGCTCAGGTTCAATGCAATCTGACCTCAAGAATCTACTCAACTCAGGTTTGCTGGAGACGTGGTTATGTCTACAAATAAGTTTCCCACTTAGAAGAGAGTCCCCACTGATCAGACCGATGGGCTTCGTGATGGCACCTAAACGACCCGGGAAGACTCTGCAGTCGCCAACTGCCTGCGTTTCACTGTTGGCTCGTGCCGCATCCACGGGCTTCGCTTGCAGGCATAGGCTATAAAGCATTCGAACTGCCACTTGCCAAAAAATATACACATTTCATAGATGTCTAAACAAACATAAACCTGTGACATCTGAACAGGCACTACAAACCATGGGAAAAGAGCTTTCGAAATGCATGTGGAAACTGAAAAATAGTTCTATAAGGTGGCTGAAGAAAATTTGGAAAATGTAGAATTTATTAAACTACAGTAAATCAAGTAAAATACAGTAAATTCTGTGCTTAGAGATGTCCCTCAATATGCCTTTCTCATTATTATTGCCCTACTCCTCTGCCCTGTAGTCCCCATTCTTAACCAAAGAAAGCTTACTTTTCCTGCTTCATAGGGTGGCAGATGGGCATGAGCTTCATCGGGACGATCACTCAGTAAGTTATGCAATGTCTAGTCACTGGGATGTACACCTGAAACTCATATGTATAACATTGCCTGTCAATTGTAATTAAAATTTTTTCTTAAAAAAACAGTAGTATCTTGTTAATGACCTGGGCTGGCATAGGACCCAGTACCAGCTGTTTAAAGACTAGGGGAAATTTTTAAAATAAACAACAACAACAAAAAATTCCCAAAAGAAATACTTTGAAATTCAAGGTGAGGGGAAATTTGATTGATCTATAGTTTTGCAAAATTCATAATATTTTGAAGCACGCAATCCTACTCATGCTTTCTCTCCTCAAATGTTTTATTGAGTTAGTATTCCCATAAATAATAATTTAGGAGAAAAAATGCATTTTCTCAGATAATTTTCCACAATTAATGCCCTCAAATATTCAAGAGGAAAATAGCACTCTGATTCCTGAGTTACCTTTATTTAGTAAAAGTATATTAAAATAACAACTAAGTTTTATATTCCCTTTTGTTTCCAAGACATTAGAAATAGAGTTTCAGTTTATCCTTACAACCACCTTATAACTACTTTACCAAATGCATTGAGCAGGGAGTTAGACAGCGGATTGTAGAGCAGGTTGTAGAGCGGGTGGAAGGTGCTTATGTGGGCACCTTCTTCCTCTGGGGACAGCTCAGCCTGACCCTGAGGACCCTCCCCAGCATCTCAGCTTTGACCCTGTTATTCCTCAACACTTTCTGTCGGGTCCACCCTTTATTTCCCGATGCCTCCTGAACCCAATAAACCATTTCCCTTGGGGTGTATTTGCTCCTGGTTTTCCCAAACCTGGGAGACGGTGCCACTTTCCTATGGCCTACTCAAGCCCTGCTAAGCCCACAGGAAGGCTCTCTGCTACAACCTCCGGTCTTTTCTCCTTGGTCTTTCCTAATGGCTGGGTGTGTCCCACACAATGACATCATCAGGGGTTGGTGATCTCACCTGGTCTGTAAGCTCCTGGAGGCCTAGCCATTTCATTTACTTCTCTGTCTTCCACAATCTGTATTTAGAATGTTTTTATTTTCAAATTAGGTTCACATCCACTATCTCAAGCACCTTGGGACGTGATGTAATATAATCTTCATTTTTATATGGCAGATGCCGAGGTACAGAAAGGGTAACTCCCCACCCAGGACCCACAGTACCAAAGTAGGGAATTCCAGGGGGACCCTCCACCCCCTGGGAATCTTCAGGACTCAGGGAAAGAACAGTTTCCTAGTTCTTTAGAAAGAGAGGGTGCCTGAGCCCCTCACCTGTGTTCACCACCTACTTCCCTGAGTACCTGAAATATACAAACTCTACTGGCCCCCAAAAGATCTAGGGATAAAGAGTAGGAAATGCTCTCATGCAAAATGTAATCTCCTCAAGGTGAATTAAAACAATAAAGATTTCATTTGGAGACTGAGAATATTTCCTCTGCCCTCCCATAATGTGTGGAAAAATACTCTAGACTTCTAAAACTTGAAATTTTTTTCCAGCTAGAAAAATTTACAGCTTTTAACTTAAAAATTTTAAATACGAAAATTATTTCTTCCGACTTAGGCCAGAGGGTCACTACAGACAGGCCCACCCCCCTGGTTCATTCTCCCAGGGTTTCCAGAACCCACGTTCCCTCCTCAGCACCTCCAGACTGAGGGTGCACCATTCCCTGGAGCTTCAAGCTGCTAGCAGTTCTGAATGTGCTGTGATGCCAGGGGATGGAAAGTCACACCACCAACTTGCAAAGGAGCCCTTGCCTGGGGGAGCTTAGGAGCCAGGAGGAACCCTGACTGTAGCAGAAGCATTTGGACCACAGTGGGCTTCCTTTGGGGATTCGAGGCAGCTACCCAGCACTGTGACTTGGATAGGTGACCCCCCTCTGCCCCTCACTTACCTTCCCTCTCATATCTAGTTAGTTCCTCAGTGTGGGAGAATGGGAAAGAAATACTCACAAACAGTTCTAAACCACACTTGTTTAAGTGGATCCTTCTGTAAGAGAGAGTGGGGAAAGAGAAGGTCAGACACTAATAAGCATAGTCTTTCAAAAGAGGGAAAGGGAGAAGGAAGACAAAAACTGTATTTTCTTACATGAGGCCTCAACTTGAACAATTTTTACCACCGGGGCTTCCTTCCTGATGGTACAACTCAGATGAAGCACTGCATACTGAGCGGTGGCATTTTCCTTGCCTTTGTTTTTGTAACCCTATCAGTGGGGCTCTGATTATAATGAAAATACATATTTGTTATGGAACATATGGAAAATACTTTTCAAAACTATAAAAATACTCCCAGCACTCAATGATAACTGCTACTTCTAGTTTTTCCTTCCAGTTTTTTAATGTATTTTTGTATATAATTGGAATCATAATTTTGAATTTTGTAACCTGATCTTTTAACTTAGCGTACTATGAAATTTCCCCCAATTAATATTTTCAAAAATGCCATACATAAGAACCACATAATAGTTACTATACTGTCTCACAATTCACTTCCTCTTTCCCCTATCATTGCATTTTTTATTTAAGCAGTCGTATTTTCAGACCTGGGACTCTAGGCCAATTTTTGCAAAGGGCTCTTTCTTTTCTCACTGCTTACTCTCCTTCAAACTTCACAAATGCTCTCAGTGCATGGTTCTCATGGGGTCCATCTTTTCATACACTCCTTGACTTCTGTAAGGGATGACTTGACTTCAGACAAGAAATATGCTCAACCACATTTTCTAAACAATTAGGGTCTATTACGTGCCATTCAGTCTGACATTGAAGGAAAATATTTAACGTTGGTACTGCCCTGAAAAAGCCAGACCACATGGTTGCCGTGCTGTTTCATGGCCTGTGAAGTGGGGAAAATGTATCTGCCGTACACCACGGTGGGAAGGGGTAGCATCGATATCAAAAGCACATGGCACAAACCAGGCTTTTAATAAAAATGGGTTACTATCATTCTATTTCTACATTTTCTTTCTCCAGTATGTTTAATGTGCTTTCTAACGGGTAGTGCAGATACTTCAACAGGATGAACTACATTTTACGTGAAATAATGACATTTCTGAAAAAGGAAGGGGAAGATCTTGTCTGAAAGAAACTGCTAATGAACCCGTGGCTAAGTTTGTTTTGCTATGTCTCTGCTCCAGAGATTCCCAGCCTATGGTAAAAAGTAAAAGCAGTCTCTAGACTTTCTCCGGTACTGGCCACCACACCCCCACTGGCAACATAATTCTTAGCGAGGAAGAAAAAATAAATCTATAGTTGCCTTGAAAAGCATTCATGCAAAATAAAGGCCAGATTCATAAGTAATCTGACTTCTGCATCACTTTTCAAAACAGTATCCTGTTACTAGCTAAAGCAAACAGAGCGGTTTCAACCCGGGAACTGACAGGCAGTGCGGAGAGGGCAGGTTGGAAAAGATTAAATATTTGTGCAAAACCCTGCATCCCCCCTTCACAAGGGGCCGCCTTAGTCTGGATAAAAGGAAACGGGAAGCAGAGGAAGGGGATGCGGGAACTGAGAAGAAGCCTTATCTTTCCAAGGAAGCACTGGTTTGGGGGAGGGGTGGGGGCGGTGCGCTGTGAGGCTCTGGTCGCCGCCGCCGCGCTCCGGCCGCCGTGCCACGGCTGCACTTTTGACCTGTGCGGCGGAGTCCGGCCACACGGCTCAGGGGAAGCCGGAAACAAGATGGTGAGAGCTTTGAAGCTGCCAGGCCGTGATGGCAGAGAGGCCAAAGAGAGGCACCCGGGTCTCTCAGCAGCTCTCCATTAATTTGTGGGGCGGGAGGAGGGGAGGGCGTCTGGGCCCGAGGCCAGCAAAGCGCTCTATGCGAATCCGCAGTTACCAAGCCTGCCAAGGGGGAGGGAAGGACAGACCAGAAAAAGGGAGAGTTTAGAAAATTTTTTAGAAATTATAGTTTCCAACTCTGCTGACAGTCTATCAAAGCCAGCTTCTGCCTCCGAGATATTTTAGTGACTCCCAGGAACCTCGAATTAAAAGAAAGAGAGAGAGAGAGCGAGGGAGGGAAGGAGGGAGAGAGAGACCTCATACAATAGAGCTGTTCTGTGCAGGCAGGGAGGGGATTGCTGATAAGGTGAGAATCTTTTAGGAATTGGGATCTGTCTGTGGACTCGGAGCTCCTCTGGGCCTGCAGAGACTAACACAGGGCACTCCCCAGAAAAAACGGCCCTGGGAGGCCCTTTGAACACAGCTCAAGTGACCCACGTTTGAAGAGGAGGAGGAGCACCCACGGGCAGACCAGCCTGGCTCCGGTGGTCTCTTGGGCTGACTCAAGGGCAGGGTGAGCCCAGGGGTTCTGGACCTTGGCTGCACAGAAGCATCATTGGGAGGCTTTTAAAAATGCTGGTACCCAGGCCTGGCTTACTTGTATTAAGTCAGGCTCCCTGAGGGTTGGCACCCAACATGGGTGTTTTTTAACTTCCCAGTTGATTCTAATGGCAGCCAGGGCCAGGAGCCCTAAGCAAGAGATTTAAAGGGGCCCCAACCAGGGGAGGCTGACTTTCCATCCCGCAGCCTTCAGAACTCACACCTTCATGACTTGGGTAAGAAGTTTCCAGCCCTGAAGGCCATGGGACTCACCTGGGAGCATTTAGAAAATACTTGTTCCTTGCCCCACCCCCAAGGACCCTTATTTACTTCATTGGCAATGGGCCTCATCATTTATCTAAAGCCACCTTGAGCCTCTAATGGGCAGCCAGAATCAAGATGCTTCAAGAGGAGACAGAGAGAGGAGGAGCTAATGCCGCCCCACTGGCTAGGTGTGCTGATGAGCAGGCGCTTGCCAAGCTGATCACTCCCAGCTGTACAGAAGCAAAATTGAGTGGTTTCCTAAGCTGCTTAAAATTTAATAAGCCACAATATAAAGTGCCTTCAGCACCATGTATCAGGAAGAGGACCAGCTGGGGAATGAGAAATCCAGAGTTTGGTGCCAGTCTCGCCAAGGCCTCCACTCCCTAGGGCCTGCGCCCTGTGTACTGCTCAAAGACACAGCCTGCCGCAGTTCAAACCCCGTCTCTCTCATGTGGTGAGCTACTCAGCTCCTCTTATCCTCTGTTTGACCTTCACATAGTAGAATAGTGGTACCTTACAGGGTTGAGATGAACACCGAAGTGCTTCAGATAAAACCTAGCCCCTCACAAGTGCTCAGTATACTTTTACTATTATTAGTGCGAGTTAGCCCAGGAATCCTCCGGGGCCATTGTTAGGAGGAAGACTTCAGTGCTGTGCAGCACAGGGAGGGGACGCTGCTCTTACCTACCTCCTGGTTCTGGTTGGGCTGAAGCCCGGACACAAAGTGGGCTGATTCCCGAGTTTCTGGAAATAGAGTTCTAAGTCTCTTATTCCCACTCCTCAGTACTTTCAGAGGGGTGGGAGTACTTTTGAGACCAAATTTTGAGAAAGTTCTGGAACGGCCCCATCCTAGTCAAATAGGTGACCGCTGCCACGCTAGCTGAGCAGTCTTGCAATGATTTGTAGCTGGTTTCTCACGGGAGGCTGGCTGAAAACCTGTTCCTGGGACCTAGGAGAAAGCTGAATATAAAGGCAGCAACAGTGATTGGACCAAAATGGTCAAAGTAAGGGAAAAAGTCAGGTGAACACCACCTCATTCTGGATATTTCAAATGCTCCCACAGTAGGTTCTAGAAGAGTGTAGGACCATCTGAAATGCTTAGGTGGCATAGTTCAGAAATTGCAGAAATTTTCAAAACCTTCTCTTTTGTGTTTTTCCTTTGAGAGATGCCAAATGCACCCTGAAAAAATTCCTGAACATTGGTGATTAGTTATAAATGAATTATTTACAAATGGATCTGTCCATTCGGTCTGAAACTGCTTTCATCCCATTACTGAAATTGTGCTGTCTCTAATGGCAAAGAACTATGGATTGTACCCACCAACTCAGGCATCCACGTAACAGCCTGCTGCCTCTCTGAACAAGGAAAAGGGAAGCGATCCACCCCACCCCCCAAGAAAGAAACTCTTAAAAGTATCCTGCCATGCTGAACACAGAGCCTGGAGCATGGGGGGCGGTTGCCAGCTGAACCACCAGTGTTCCGTACGCAGTGAATTCATGGGGCATTGCAGAGAATACTAATACTAATACTCAGCAAACGTCCATCTAGGTTGGGAACATCGCTTAAGACTTTTCATACATTCGTGAAGTGAATTCCTTAACAATCTTATGAAATTAAATTATTCACATTTTGCAAATGAGAAAAGTACAGCTGAGAGAGTCTAATGAATTTGCCCCAGGTTATACAAGGTTAGTTAATGAGTTAAAGTCATTCAAGTCTACATTTTTCTAGACTGGTCTTGACCATTGCAGTCTGTGACCTGAACACATAACCCTGGAAGTTTCGTCTCCTAGTCCCATGATAACGTTAACAGTTTCCAAAACAGGAAGCGGGCAGAGTCGCATTTTCCCTCTCCTTCTCTCTGGGACCCTTCCCAGTTTGTATCAGGGAGTAAGTTACCATGGTAACCGAGGGGCAGGTAACAGAAAGAAGGGACCAAGGGAGAAATCTTAATTATCAAGAGACAGTTGTACAAAACATCTTCAATCAAATCACAGATTTGTTGAAAAGTTTGGTAACAAAATCTCTCTTCAATTACAAAACAATAAATACTTGTTGCTAAATTTTCTTGCTGAAGGAAGGACATAAAATTTTCAACTATATTCCTGGCTCCCTTACATTCTGACTTGGAAACTTCAAAACCCAGTAAAGTTATAAGATATATACCTCATGGACTCAGTAGGTTTCTTATTAACTTCCATCTTAGTGACCAGCCATGTAATATTTTAAACTTCTTCAAAAGCCTAAAACTGAGATGTGAAAAGGCAAAAGAGAGAAAGAGAGGAGGAGGAAAGAGAGTACAGTTCTGACAGTCACTCGGTAAGACCAAGTAGACATAGATGAGAGCTAAGGAGCGAGGCTGTCTAAAGTGGGACCAGAGCGCCTAAAAGCTCCATAAAGAACGAATCAATAACATGTATGTGCTTTGCAGTAAAAGCTTAACCTTGGGATCTCCTGCTCACCAAGAGCAGGTCTGTTGCTCCCTACCTAGGACTCGGTGACTGCCCCCCACACCCCCCACAGCCCCCAGTGCCTAAAGCTGATTAGAATGTGAGTTACATCCTGCATTTGACCATCCGATCCACATTTTCCCGTGAGTTAATCATTTGACCCCTCTTCAAGGTCTTGCTGTGCGTACTGAAACTGTCTGTTAACTCTCCTATGGACTGCTGGGCTTGGTATTTAATCTCCGGCAGGAATTTCAGAAGGTCAAAGTCCCCTTCTGTGAAGAATGCAGTGCAAGTAATGAAACAAGGCAGGCAAGTTCACCCTGGAGGAGACGGAAATCTTTAGGTGTGGTTGACAAAAGACCTTTAGGCTATAGACATTTGGGGCCTGAAGTGAAGAGAGGAAAAAATTAGCTCAGGGAGAGAGATTCTTAAATCAGCGGGAAAAAGAAAAACATATGATCTGTGGAGTTGCCAGCTACTGGGACATTTGGTTTCTATTAACTGTACAAGCCATGGTTTGGGTTGTTACTGTTGATGCTGCCTGTGCGTGTGCTTTATGTTTAATGAGCGCCCGGAGCACAGTCGGTCATAAAACTGTAGTAGAGTGAGTATGCGAATTAGAGCTAGGACTTAATCAGTCCGTGGAAAAATAAACCCAAATATTTGGAAATCCCGAGCTCTCTGAAGCCTGTGGTTTCCCACGCTTGCAGGCAGCGCCCCATACAGTGTCAGCTTTCTCATTTCAAAGTCAAAGGCATCATAAAGCAAACACGAGGCTCTCAGTTAAATGGTTTCTCTCTGATTTACACATCAGTGTTTCTCAGACTGTTGATGTAGCCCAGTCACCCCTGATAGCACCTTGCTGACGAAGCCTTCTGCGCACTCTCTCTGCGGTGCTGTCCGGGCAGGCCGTGGACCGCTGGCCGAGACGGCACACTCCGTGCTGAATCTGAGCACAGAGAAAATTTCCTTTTACTTTCTCAGATTTCAGTGTTGTAACCTTAATCCCATTTCTGTCATGGAAATAGTTTTCTTCTATGGGTTGGTAATATATTATGTAGTTTATTGGCCACGAATGTAACTCAGGCCTCTCCTCATGGAAAGGCAACTGGGGAATCAAGTATCTATCCATTGGCACTATCCGGGTCCGCATTTCTGTAGCTGGAAGTCAGAACGTCGAAGCTACATGAACTTCTGAGAGTCCTGAGGCAGTGAGAGAGGGCTGCAGCAACCAACAAATCCCTGTTTGGGAAATGTATAAAATAATGCTACTAATAGGTACCTTTTACGAAGAATTTGCTAAGTCAGGCATTTTTCGTACATTTTCTCTAATTCTCAGACTTCGCCCTACAAATGAAGAAAATTGAGACCATAGAAACCGGAGGGTTGGGGGGCAGGGGAAGATCGCACAGACAGGCAGAGGCAGACCAGAACCTGACGCGTGCATTCATTTGACATTGAAGCCTACATCCATCCTGCGCGCTAGGCTGCCTCTTCAGACAGGGTTGTTCCACACCTGGGCCAGGGATGAGATGAGATGCCCATCTTCCAGCTTCATCTTCGGGTGTTCCTATAGTCTTCCTTTATCTATTCTTTATCTCAAAGGTTTGATGTGAGGTCAAAAGGGACCATCCCTGAGATTTTTCTAACAGATGCTTAGCAGATGTGGAGCCTACATAACTCATCTTTGGTGAGGTGTTTGTCTGATTTTAGCACAGATGGAAGGATGGTTTGGAACACGAATCATCATAATGTTTCTCAGGACCTAAAATTTTGGCAGCCACCATCTCACTGGTATGCTGTCCAAATATGAAGAGTGAGGCCAGGAACAGAGGAAATGCCCAGGGATGGCTTCCAACATTCCCGCGTTAGCTGCCACGGGTATGATCTGCTGCTTCCCCCGGATGTCAACTCTGCAGAAGCTCTCCCGCACCTTCTACCTGCCACAGAAAGCATCCCCCACATTTGGGTCTCCCACCTCCTCTAGCTTTTGCAAAGCCCCTTGGCTATTGCTTATTCTAAACCAATTTTGCCTAGCTCCATGACCACTACTTGAGAGAAATTTAATTTGATACTCAATGCATTCACATATATTTGAAATAGATGTTGAGGGCATTCTGCATTATAAATTATTCCCAAGTCAAACAGAGCACTCTAAGAGGCCCCTGAAATCAGAGCATTTACATATCTCCTTGGGTCTCCTCTTAGGTCAAGAGTGGTAAGTATATATTTGGCCCTGAGTAATACGAATTGTATCCCTCATACCATCCCTTTCATGACACATGGTACTGAGTAAGTACTTAACGTGGCTTGTTGATTTGTGAGTTGATGTAGGGGGTTGGTGGGAAAAAAAAGAAGGAAGAGTTCAGCAATGATGACAGGCAGCAAGAAAAGTAGCAAAAAGAATTAATTTCTATAATCAGTGTTGTTTACTACCTACTACCAAGGGAAAATGCACTTACAATAAAGAATTCATTATGATTAAACAGGAAAATAATACTAAGCATTCTAGTTTTATTTTTCTTTTCTTTTTTTGGGGGGTGCAACATAACATTCAGACAAAATTTACATTCATACTTTCGCCTCTAGATACATTTATCAACAAACAACTATTGGAAATAAAATGTTGACAACCTTTCTAAAATCAGTGTCTTTCAAAAGACTCGCTTCCATTCATTCCTCCCATTGGCTGGCTGATATCAAAAGAACATGGAGTGTGCGTCTGTGTCTCCCGGTATCTTTCCACCTCAATTCTCGTTCTCCCTCTTCCCTCGCCTATTATTATACTACCCAGATTTTGTCAGTTGGCAGTTATTCAAATATTATGTACCTGCATATTTGCATAGACTAATCCTGCCATACAGAAAGTCCTTCATCTTTTCCCTTATTAATTGCATGCGTTAACCGAATGAACATTGAACTTAAGAATGAGAAATTTAGATTCAAGTCTTGGATTTGATTACTAACTATGTGATGAAAATGTAGTTCATCTCTATAGTTGACTCATCCATAAAGTATGGTGATACCTACTTCACAGTGTTATTCTTAGTATTAAATAAATGTATGTAAAGTGTTTGATACTTAGTACCTGACACTCAATAAGTACTCAACATATATTTCACTCCTTTCTGGTGTTCCCCTCAGCAGAAAAGATAACATACCAAAACCTCAGCCATCAGCAAAGCCTGGAATTCAGATAAAGAAAGAAAAATGCAAGACTTATATAGAATGCTGGGTCCAAATTTTCTTTAAGTTATTATATTTCCCAGCTATATCCTAATAGATGATCGTAATTTTAGGAAGAATTAATATTTTCTATGAGAAAAGGACATTTCTAGGACATTCAAGGCTGATATTTCAATAAATGTTGGCAACATTTCCCCCACCAACATAATTTGTCCCTGTTTTTTAAACATCAGTGAATATTGTCACTCATTGAGGAGTTATGGAGACTTCCTTTGTGTTCAGTCCTTCCTGCTGCTATGGAGTCATCATCAAAGAAAAGGTAAAGGGAACTGCCCCTTCCCTCCCACACCAAGTAAGGCTACGCCTTTGGGTTTGGAGCTTGGGGCTCCATGGCCTCACTCCAGCCCCTCTGAGGAAACACAGGCTGGATTGTCTCAGAGGAGGATGGACAAGGCCCACTCGTACCAGACCGAGAAAACCAAAGAAGTTGGTTTTAACACATGGCAGAGACACATACTTCCTGTGATGGGGGAAGGAGACTACACGGATGCCCAAAAGACCAAGTAGGGTCTGGCTTAACGTGGTGGAAGCAGAGGCCTCCACCAGAGCTGTCATCTTGGGAAGAGAATTGAGTCTCTCAGGTACAACTATTAGTCAGAAAGATAAATAATCTGATCTGGTTCTCCTAGTGCATGTAAGATCTGGAGTTTTCATCTTCTTCCAAATGATGAGAGAAGACTCACACAAAGGATTAGTTTGAAGTCTTGCCAGTCAGGCAGTTGGAGATTTTAAGTTAATGCAATAAAGAAACGTGGCATATGGGCTACAGAGCAATTATCCTCAAACTCTATTTTTGTTCCAGGTATATAAAGCTGCCTTTTTACTCTAAACAACATCTTCCCAACCTTCTAACAAGACTCTTGAGAAAGAGGATGAGCGGTCTCTCTTCTTTAGCTGCCCAGACAAAACTGCTCCCTGACCCGACCTGGTAAACAGCTTTCAAGAGTGGTCAGTGACCGGTTCGGTCTGTGAGCGAAAGTGGCTGAAATTCACTTTGGGGAGGAAGGTGGGACACTAAAAGTGCAGATAGTGGAAAGGAAAACTCTAGCTCCTCCTTTAAAAAAAAGAATTTAAAAATTCAAGCTAAACCACACAGGGGTAGAGCTATACCAGTCATGGGAGGTGGGACAGAAACCCAATTATCCTGCCTCTCTCTCCACTGTCAGGTAGTTTTCAGATCGCTGGGCCAGGGCATCCCTGCCATCCCTTCAACTTTAGAATTCTAAATATTGAATGTTCGCAAGGTACTATGCCAGGTACTCTCATGGAAAGAAGAGTGCATAGTTCTAGCATCATGTGCTGGACCCTACATCTGCCTATCTCTATACTGAACGGAATGAGCAACCCCCTACAATGCAGAAATATTGGTAGAGCTTCAAGAACCTCTCACTGTTAATAATATCTTGCACAGAATAATTGCCGATAATGAGAATGAAGCAACAGAGGCACCCAGGCAACCTGCATGACCCTGAAATGATCTTCTTAAACTTTATGCTCTAGTAATAATATAATTCTAACTTTTATGCAAGAACTTTCACATTCATTTTCTTTTATTAAGTCTCAAGAAAGAAACCATGTTGCAGAGTCAGGACAGATAGCAAAATGCTGATTTGATAAGCACAGAAACCAAGTCTCAGAAAGTGTAAGTTAGTTGAACAAAGTCCACAGCCAGCCTGAACTGAAACTCTCTCCTCTTATCCGCTTAGCTAGTCTCAGCTCTTCTTCTTAATCCCAATCAACTAAATGCTTCGTGTTCATTGGACTCGTCCAATCCACTTAACTGACTTCTGACCTGTTTTATAAGATTAAAAACTAGAAAAATCTTGAAAGGACTACCGATTGGGGAGGCAGTTTTATTAGGAAATGGTAAGGCAACCTCTGTTTCCTGAGTCACACAATGTGCAAATCTGTCCACTTTGGCCGAGAGCAAACCCACCACCGTGCTGGCCCTGCCACATGGCTGTCCACGACAATGCACCAACCAGGGGCTACCACCCTTGAACCCCACCCGTGCACCCCACCCGTGCTGAGGTGCTGCTGCTCCTCCCTCTCGGCTCTGGTGACAGGCAGCCTTCTTTCTTTATCCCAGTGTGCCCTGGAAATGTCATCATTATTTGTATGTGCAGGAGCAGTTTGGGAACCATCTGTGAGGTTCTGAAGTGAAATTTTCTCTAGCGATCATCAACATTCAAAACAGGATACTGCAAAAAAAGTGGAGTTAATAGATTCACAACTCTGTTGTCATTTACAATTGTTTGCTTTTTAATTTTTTAAATCTTTAAGCCTATTTTTTTTAACCTTGAACCTTTCAGGTCAGTAAAAAAGAATGTCGTTTACTTACGGCCAAAAGGAATCTCAAGTTTCTGGCTAAGAATCACCAATCACTTCTGCAGGGAAAGAAGGTCTAGAGCCAGACGGACCTGAGCCAAGTTTCTTCCTCTACTAGGTCACTGGGCAAGAGACAGAAAGAGGGAGGGAAGGAAGAAAGAGCATTTCCTTCAGCCAACTTCTCAAGGTGCTAACAAAATGCTGGCGGAAGGGTGGCTCCTGGCTACTTAGGTTTAAAGGATTAAACCACAGATATGACCTCAGAACTGCAGCAACAATTTTTGCATTTTTTCACCAAAATACTCATCAACTCTTTGTGCCTCAGGTGGGACAGCTGCCATGCAAATCCTTAAGATCACCCAAGAACTATTACTTATGGAACCGAGTTAAATTGTGGCCCCAAATGATATGTCCAATCACAACCTCAGCATGTGTCCTTATTTTGCAGCTGTAACTAAGGTAAGGATCTGGAGGTGGGGTCATGCTGAATTAGGATAAACTTTAAATGTAATGGCAACTCTCCTTATGAGAAACAAAAGAGAATCAGACACGAAGAGACACTGAGAGAAGGCCATGTGAAAACAGGCATAGACTCAAGTTATGCTGCATCAAGCCAAGGGACATCAAAGTTGCCAGCAGCCCCCAGAACCTAGAGAAAGGCTTAGAGCCCTGGCTGCGTAGCTCAGTTGGTAAGAGCATTGTCCCCATATGCCAAGGTTATGGGTTTGATCTATGATCAGGGTACTTAAAAGAAGCAACCAATGAATGCATCTAAGTGGAGCAACAAAATCAACATCTGTCTGTATCTCTCTCTCTCTTTCAAGCCAATAAATAGATTTAAGAAAGAAAGACATCAACCTTGTCAACACTTTTATTTCAGATTTTTGCCTTCTAGAACTATGAAAGAATGAATTTCTGTTGTTTCAAGCTGCTATGTTTTGTGATCCCTTGTTACAGTGACTCCGGGAAACTGCCTTAAGGCACTTCCCTTCATGAGAAACCATCTTTGAGTCACTTGACCTAGAGCCTCAATAAAGAGGAAGGAGACATGTTATTTTCTGTTCTTACAGATTATAGAAACTGAGACACAAATAGTATCTCTGCCTTGTTGGTAAGTCAGTGGCCAACCCTGGTCTTCTAACTCCCAACCCTGGCTCTACACAGCTGACTGATTACATCTGATGTGGACTCCGTCCAGCAGGGTCCATATGTTGTGGATGTGACGAAAAAATTCACACGGACTGCAGAAGTCCTGTGGAGAAAAAGGGACGGCATGGCCACTCTCTGAGTGAGAGAGCACCCCAACCCTTGCCTGGACAGGGTTTTATTGCTTTTCTGGGAGCATTACCTCAAGGAAGGTCTTCATTTATCATTGTCAGGCAGTAGTGATCAAACAATAGATAACATTCAAAGAACTATGAGGGCTTATAGTTAGGGTTAGTTAGCTAAAGGGCCATAAAACTTTGGGAAACAAACTCATTTTGTAACAGGCAACCTCCCTGCTACTGAATCGCAGAGGCACCTCCCACCTGCAGAAGGGGGTGGGGGGCGAATGACGTGCAACCTCCGTGTTTGTACTCTGTGACCTTCATCCCAAGCTCATGTGCCTTTTCTTTGTCTCCCAAATAAGGATAGCTAGACCTGACTTCCGTTCCTGGCTCCTGTAATCTTCTGC